>JBBPKO010000024.1:95276-125801 GCA_038089295.1 Xerocomus amazonicus
ATGATTCATGGAGACATCTTATGCATTGTATGCTCACGTCCCTGCCGTGCCAGTGGTATGTTGGGTACGTTGAGCACAGCAGCCCTGTATCCACCAGACGGCCCTAAAATGTTCCCTTGATCGGATAGCGCGGGGTGAGAACCTCACGCTACCTGGGGCATCATAGCATCAGGACTCCGCGATCGTGCATGGTGCCTTCTCCCAATGACTTACTGACTTTCCGGACTTGTATCTAATCTTAAGTCGTTTCGTTAGTCTGTCCGGTCGATGGTACATATTAAAATGGACGCTTGTAGATACAGCTTCGTTCATACACCCTCCCATAACGTAGGTACTAATGGGGAAGGGAAAGGTTGCGTGTACTTTCTTGTTCGGCCATCTATTCGGCTCCGTACACGCTTATTTAATGCACATGTGTCTGATCCAGGACGCCGGATGGGAAATATTGTTTGAACAATTGAGGATAGTGCCGTTCTGCGACGTCAGGGTGGCTCCTAAGCACATTAGAGCTACATCAGTTTTGTATCATGGTAATGGTGGTGATGAGACACGTACTTGACGCGGCCAATAAGATTGACTTTGCCAGAAGGCTCGCGATCGAATTCACCAAAGTTGACAGCTACCCCCAAGGTCAGTGACGACAATCTATACAGGTGTGAGTGGGTTGACACGTACAATCTGTTGTTACAGGGTCGCCCCTTTTTTCCTTGAGTTTCAGAATGTCCGTCGAGACTGAAAAGGGAAGGGATTGGTAGCTCTGTTATACGGGATGGATAAAGGGTGACATACAGTCGAGGACTTCATCGGCGAGACGTGCACGCAGGCTAATATTCTGGAAAAAAGGAACAGAGTAGCGGGCCGTCGAGCCGACGGGAGGAGAGAAGACTCGGTGAGAGGTAGCACGTGCAAGACCGCGCGTTACGAATTCCAGGGCTATATGATTGGCGTCAAATGTGCGATTAAATTGGAGTATAAAGTATCTATCACTTGCCCTTTCCAATGTTGACGACGAATGTTCCGGGGATGGGAGGTACGTCAACCCATTCGCCAGAGAGGTTTTGCACTTGAAGACCAGGGTGAGAAGACGCTTGGAGTAGCTTTACTAAGCGATCAGGCTTGGAAGAGGAAGATAGTGGTGTAGGCTACTTACGAAGGTGAGGAAACCAGCATCATAGTGAGGACCGACACCTTGGCCTGTGAATGATCCATCATTGGCTGGGTATTTGACAATCTGGAAAGACGTTTTGATGTTGGGACACCTTCTCTCCGTCTTTCCCTCACCTTTGCTCGATGCTGCATCAATTCATCTGCATCGTAGAATTTGCTCAGCGCATTGGATGGTAGACCGAACGCTTCCGCGAGCAAACTGATAAAGCGATAGCTCAATTTCCGCACGCAATCCAAGTAAGTTTCCATCGTGCTCCTGAATCCTGGAATAAGCTGCTCGTCGGGCCACTGTGAACGAATCCGTTGTCAAAGCGAATCTTTTGCCTGTATTGACTTGGCTTTCTACATACCTGGGAAGGTCCCCACAATCGCAAGTATTCTGGAGCGCCAGGTTTCCACTGGGTCTCATGGCGGGTTGCAATATCAAACTGTTCCCTATAATCTACCTTGCCTTTGGTGAATTCCACACCAAGCCTGGAATACCCCAAGAAATGAGGTGAATTGGCCATGGCGACCTTGTCCTTTGCCTCCTGCGGGATATCGAACAGACGTGGGATATACCCGACGAGATCGTCGATGACTTGTTGCGGTACGGTGTGGTTCTTCAGGTAGAGAAAGCCGACATTGATGAGAGCATGCCTCAGTCGGTCAATAAACTCGGGCTTGCGAGCCTGATCATTGATGAGGGCAAAGTCGAGGATAGGCACGCTGGAGAAGTTGGCAGCCATGAGAATGTCTATGTCTGCCTGGCATATCTCAAGTACCTTTAAATAGGGATGGCAGTGACTCAACAGTCCAAGGTGTGTCGTACAGTCATCTTGGTTATGACATATGGTGCCATGATCAAGAAGAATCGCGCTATTCTCATCAGTATCCCCTTATCAAGCCATGATGTATTCATTCAAACAAGTTAAAGTCATAAACGGCAAGTAAATGTTTGTCGCAATCGAACTGAGAATGCTCTGTTCAGGCCGAAATCATACCCGTAGGGTTCCTAAGCCGTAAGGAGCCGGTCTGCGATAGATACGGGGGACAAGAGTCCACGTTCTGTCCTAAACTTGATGCGAAACTTTGCATAGTGCGTGCGCGTGCCTGTGCCTTTCGACAACGAGGTAGCTCACTGTCGATAAACACACTTACGAGATGGACACACCAATGATTTTTCTAATAATGACTGTAGCTTCCGGTTCGACTCGAAAGCAAGCTGAGACATACGAAAAACGAAAGTGGCGTTTTAAAAAGTGTTGTATTGAGGAGCCTTTACTGGACCTAGATACTGAGAAATGAGCGATATGAGCCCACGCTGCCGAGATAAATCAGCAGCATACGACATCCTCGTAAGTAATTCTTCAATAACTTCCAACAGTACGTTGTATCTTCCTCGCCGCTGTCTTAATGTAAGACGACAGTGCGAGATAGGATACATATTGTACATACGTGCAACCTGGGTCATGCTTGACAAAGTCTGAAGCGCGAACCTACTCGCCCTCCGCATCGGGGGAGAAAACCGCACCGCACCTCGGCAACGCAGGAGATGGGGATGCCAGGACCGGGTGACGATTTCACAGTAGAACTCGTCGCTGTTGACAGCAAGGGTCGTATTGCGTATGCTGTTAGCGGTAAAGCTACGATTTGAAGGCTGAGCGCTGAGATCTGAGAGTCGACGGCAAGCGGATTCTTGAAACAAACGGTCTGCTAAAAAGTGAACAACGAAAGTTGGACGATCTAGCTACACTTTGACTTGTCCTTGTCATGTTATCCAGCCCTTCACTCGGCTCAAATCACCCGCGCTCGTCAGCTCAACCGTCCTCACCTACATCCGCCATCTTCTCTGGCCTCGACGACGAGCTTCTTGACGCCCGCCGTGTCCTCACCCAAGGTCAAGAAGAAGACCTTCGCTATGCCCTCGACCGCGTTCTGAACAAAGTGGAAGAACTCGTGAGTCTCTTCCGCTTCGCTCTTCCATTGTTTCTCATCGCTCCGTTTCGCAGTCTTCCCTTCTCAAGACAGCAATCAAGACGCAGACAGAGCTAGAGACGCAGTTGAATCTCGCAAAATCCAATCTCCAACTGGTGATATCCAATAATGAGATGCTCGAAGAGGCTCTCAAGAGAGAAACTCCATGCAATGCCAGGGACGTCGGTTGGCGTCGCTGGAGCGCACGCGAGGTTCAGAATTATAATACGAGCAACAAGCTCGAGGACCGGCCTCGCAGTCTGGATTATGGACCCTTGAATGAATCCGGTAAACCATCCACCCCCTCTAGCGCCACCGCCGTACTCGTTAATGGTGTCAAGCCGCCGTCATCTGCAGCCTCTGCCTCTTCAACGGGCACCCCAACAAGCAGCCAAGAAAGCCGTTTCTTTAAATTTCGGTTCAGCAGTGGCAAGTCATCCGTCGCTATTTGTTTCGTCTGTCGCTTATTCATGCATAGGCGCCGGTTCTCCCTCCCCTTCCCTCTCCCCTCATTCCTCGCATCTCACTTCACCCTCACTTCCATCGTTGGTTCCAAATGCACGAGAAAGGGAAATCGAAGACTTGCAAGAACAACTTGAGCGCGAACGCCGGGCTCACAAAGACGCTAATGCTGCCAAAGCCGCACTGGAGGACGAGCTTGAGTCTTTGTCACAAGCTTTGTTTGAAGAGGTATATGCTTCTTTTGTGCCATGTGCCATTTGTTTGAATCCCTTGCAGGCGAACAAGATGGTTGCTACAGAACGCATGAAGAGAGCGGAGACCGTGGAGGAGCTGAACCAAACACGCTTGGAGAAAGATGCACTCCGTCAGGCACTCAAGCTTGTCGAAGGAGAGAACGATCGATTACGCAGCGCAAAAGTCTCGTCTCCCTCGTCCTTGCCAGTTGATCGATCGGACTCCCCGTCCAAGGGGTCGACCGGCGATATACCCTCTCCGGTTCCACCTTCATATGACCCGTTACCTGGTCATACTGCTGACTTTGTACTCGAGCCGGCACCCAAACCATCGGCGCCCGGACTACACCGGAAAACTGTCTCGAAGGAGGAGTTGGCATGTGCTGAATCGCCTCTGAACTCTTTCAAGGAGTCACTACCAGTCATTGTGGCTTCGCCTTCCGTCCCGCTACTGCCTGACGACCCATCACCATGGGCAGACGTGTCGTAGCGATTCTTCGTCGTTGTCTTTGAGCCGATGCGCGTGGACTACATCCTTGTGTAGCATAGTAAGGAGGATGCTTGTATACTTAGGGGTTGTCGGTTTCAACGTTTACCATCGCACTCGCTTGATGTCGTTCCATGTCATTGCCCTACAATAATGTCTGCTACTCGGTCGAATGCACAACGTCGTCCAGCTGCGCCTCCAACCCCAACATTACAACCAAAACCGCAGATCTCTCTTGAAGAATGGGAGGCCAAGTCACCGTTGAGCGACCTAGCTTTGAAGAGTGTCGCTGCCATCAAAGCAGCAAGCGAAAAGCCGCCCCTCCCACTCAAAGTGAGCATTTGGCCCTTTATCACCATGCGACAAAAGTCGTCTCAGGTTCAGACAGGTCGCCATCGAGGACGACGCCTCGCATCCGCCCACCCCCAATCTACGCCCAACCACCAAGCTTGGATCAGGTTCTCGGCCCTCCACTCCAGTCACTGCATTCACCCGTTCAATACCTTCACATGCCTTGGATCCCAAGGTGCCCATACAGACGCCCCAGCAATTCTATGACTGGTTCGCGCAGGTCGATCGTTCTGTTGCGCATGGCCAAGAAGCCCATTTCAGGGCGCATGTTGCAACGGTAGCAGAACATTTGGCTACAACAGATATGTTACTTGCGCGGCTAGACGAAGTAGAGAAGGAGGTTGACAGCATGCTTGAGGAATGGAGAGGCGTAGAGGAGGGTGGGAGGAGCTTGAAAGGCGCCTGTGAACGACTTCTCGAGGATAGGGTCAGTCGCACTGTGTCACGCATATTACTCGTTCGCCGACGCTTGGCTTTAGGATAAATTGCTTGACCTCACAGATGAGATTGACACCAGATTGGAGTATTTTCAGGAGCTCGAGCACGCAACCCGAATGCTCAATCACCCCGGGGAATCACTCGTGCTGCAAACGGACTTTTTATACATGGTAGAACGTGTCGACATCTGCATTGAATACTTGAGGGCCCATGTGCGTTCGTCCACCAAGGTTCACGCGCTTGTGACGAGTAAACATATCTAGCGATACTACAAGGAAGCAGAGGTCTACCTGTTACGCTTCCAACAATGCATGACACGCGCTATGACACTCATCAAGATGTTTTTCGTGGGTTCTCTCAGAGCCCTTACAGGAGACGTGTCCAAGCGTCTGTCCGAGAAGGTAGTTGCCGACCTACTCGACTTGTGTGTACATCCGTTGATCATACCGATAGGACGTATCTGCTACGGCACAAATGCATTTATTGTACACTAGGTTTCGAAGCGTGACGCCTCAATTGGCGCCCCTTCTCAACGAACTCGAACGGCGGGCAGCCGCGCATCCAGATGAACTCTCAGCTCTCTTGTCCGAGTGCCACTCCGCTTATTTTAGTGCGCGCAAGGGGCTTCTGGTCGGACGTTTGATGGAGGAAATACGAGGATTGGATCCGATGCACACAGAACTTGTCGAATTGGTCAGCATCCATTCCTTCTCAGTCTCAAACGCTATTAACTTGTGTTCTGCAGACGAATGCGGGATGCGCCTATTTGAAACAGCTGTGCACCGACGAATTCAATCTCTTCCGCGAGTTTTTCGATAGTGGTGAGGATCAGTTATAGTGAGTCAATCACGCGCTGTATCCTACTTTGTTTCATCCTACTTCTGCAGTCCCTACCTGGAAACCTTGTGTGATTACCTTTACGATGATCTCCGGCCCCGTATTCTTCACGAGACTCGGCTCACTACGTTGTGCGAAGTGTGTACTGTTCTTCAAGCGTTGATGGTTCTAGACGTCGTCGAACTCCCTGAGGAACCCCGCGACGAGCTTAGCCTTGACCTCGATCAGCCGAAGCCAAGGGGTCTCGGAAGACTCCACATTGGTCATCTATTGCAGATGGTGCTTCAGGACGCTCAGACGAGATTGCTCTTCAAGGCTCAAAGCTTGATTCAAGCTGAGATCAGGTACTATGTCCCGAAGCCAGAAGATTTGGCGTACCCAGATATTCTCGTAGGTTGGTTGTCCGAGACTTTTCATTTGTATTGTAGAACGCTCAGAAACCATTGTAGCTGCAAGAAAACCCTCGTCACAATTTGACATTAAGGAGAAGGAGAGTGTGGGCCGATTGTTCCAACTATCCTCTTTGGATAAACGAGAGACGTGGTATCCAACCTTGCAAAAAACGGTATGGGTGCTCTCCCAACTGCACGATTTCGTTCAGGTAACGATTTATGCGCGCCCTTCAACTTCGGCGGTTCACGTGTATTACTAGCCTGCGATATTTGAGGACATTGCTCAGGAAGCCGTTGGCTTGTGTCGGCAGTCGCTCGTATCGTCGAGCACTACCATATGCCAGCGTAATGCTTCTTCAAGTACACTTGATGGAGAACTCTTCCTTGTCCGACACCTCCTGATCCTAAAAGAAGTCACGAATAATCTGGACTTGGCTGGGAGAGAAACGCAACGTCAAACGAGCCAAGGGGGCATGGCAGGTAATTATGCCCTTGGCTGCATTCGAAATCTTACTGATCATGAACAGATGCCTTGGCCTCTATTTTCGATCGAACAACAGCACTGATTCCAGATGCACTCTTTGCGTCTCTTGGCATGCCACGCGGATATGAGAGCATGACGGATGCCAGACATGTAAGTTGCCGCACATCATCTAGATGTACTCCCAGGGCCCATTTTACATTCCAGGAAATTGATCAAGATCTTAAACGAGCTTGTCAAAACCTCATCTCGCTCTGCGCCAAAGGTCCGTGTGGACCTTTACAAGAGTGGGTCGATCGTGTGCGGGCTTTCAACGCCTCCCGCACGGTCACCTCGCCAAAAACTCCGCCCGTCTCAATTCCATTGCTCACGGAACAAGATTGGGCACGCCAATCCGCAGCCGAAGATCTGCATGCCAAGTTTGTTAAATCGTGTGAAAGCGATCTCAGGGCCGCTGTGACAAAACTTCGGTTATACCTAGAGGATAACCGGACGGTGTCCGTTCTGCTCACGCATGTAAAGGACGCGGTGGTGGAAGGGTACGTAGGATATCGGGAAGTCGTGTGGAACATGTATGCTGGAGCTCTGAGAGGGATTGTCTACTCAGAGGATAGGCTCAAGGAGAGCTTGGGTGCCATTTGTGACGAATGATGATTGCGAAATTGGTGGCTGCTTTGCGTACGACTAGTGGTCGTGGCCATGGCCATGACAATACCCGGGTCCAACCAGTGCATTCGTTCGACTGATGATAGCGACGAATAGGAGGGTCATCCTACAGTATTCCTTCATTAGTGCCCTTGTTGAAGAAGACCGCACTGTGGTCTGTCAGTCGATATTGTAATGCGCCGGAGCGGGGAATTAGGGGGTAGCGCGATTCGGTCTCCGTTGGACCCAGATGCAGACACAGCTTTATAGAAAATGATGGGCCTTCTCCCAGATTACCAGATATTTTACTTACTTCGCCACTCACAGCACCACTGCGGCCACTTGATAGAGGTCTCACCTCCACATGATAAGAGCACAGTTGCAAAAGACGTCGGAAAAGAGGATCGGGTTCTGATCGATTAAGGACATGGTGCCGTATCAACAGGGTTGCGGTTTCCTACCAAATCAAACCTTGTTAATGAATCGCTTGAGGCTACAACAATGTCCAACCTTTAAACACAACGCTCGTAGCGCGCGGCAAAATCGCGACAAGTCCAGAGTGGAATACCCAAGCCATTCGAGAGTTGCAATATCATCCAAGATAATGAGACATTTTCCATCATCGCCCTGTCCACTACGCAGCTCGAGAGAGACAAGGTTGAAGATCTGCCGCAATCCCGAGGCGCTGGATGATTCCGACCCCTGGGGCTCTTCGGCAAGGTACGAGTAGACGTCGACAAACTTGAACCCCGTATTTTGCAAGATATTAAGACCCTTTGTCTATTCCCTCAGCGTATAACCAAAGTAGATGCAACTATGGACGCACAGACTTGGACGCCACAGACTTTATTCGTTCGATGTCCTCCGACACGGAAAGGAAGAGGCAGCGAGAATGCTTAGCGTTCTTGAGACGAATGTTTAATAATTTGTGAACAAGAAAGTCTGCAGGAGCTTGCAGCTCGTCAGTGATGAGAATGAGACCGACATGAGAGGCAAAGTCGGGTGATGGAAATGACTGCATCGTTATCTTAAATGCATTTCCAAACTGGTCAAGTTAAAAAGCCTTTGGACGACAAGCACAAACAAACGCTTCAGTTATTTGCGGTGCCATGGCCGAGGAATCATTCGAGACATTGTTTGGGTCTTGTGTGCTTGAAGTTTTTACTCCAGATACTTCGATATCATTCCCAGAAGGTGTCGTTGCAGACGAGTGGCTTGCAAGCGTCAAGAAACCCTATGCAGAAAGAAAACAGGCCTTCTTCGGTGAGGTACATCGTCTGCTCATCGTTGCACCCCGTAGAAGCTCACGGATGTTTAGATGAGCACCTGAGCCTGCTTTTGTTGATGCATATCAACCATCCATCCCTCAGTAATCCCCACAATCCTCCGCGAGCCCTTTTAGACTTCCTCACTCATGTACAAGTCTCGCTAGAGGCGACCTACATTTCTCAGGATATACTGGATACCTCAAGTCTGGTCCCCCCTAGTACGTCGTCCACACCCAAGGGTGGTCGATCATCACTTCATCCCTCGATATTTCCTCCAAACACTCCGAACCCAATCCCGTCAACTGCCGAGAGTGACCGCAAATATGTGCAGTCAGAAGGAACATCGCTTTTTTCCAATATCTGGGGAACGAGAAGAATGTCGGAAGCGTCGAAGGAGAAGTTTGCTCTCATGTTCTCCGAGGCTCAAACAGGCTGGATCGCTGTTTATGAGCTCTCCCTTGTCGTATGTGAGTAAAGTCACGACCCCTTTGTTGTTGACATGGTCGAGTTAAAATTCTTAGCCTATTTGCGCCTTTCCTTTTCCGATCCCTTGCTTTGCTTGACTACATCCGTTACGTTGCGGGACAAGGCGCTGTCCCTTTCCCAGACAACCCATCCGCTTATTGCATACCTAGTCAAGACGGGTTCTACTCCCTATCTGGATTCTTGGTCCATGACGGCTGGTGAGGAAGATGATGACGATGACGACGAATCTCAAGACACTGGTTTCGAAGAAATTAACTTACTCGAAGGCCTCACGCTGGGTGTGTCTACGCGCTGGGCCTGACAGTATGCGATTATTTAGTTTGTTCTATGATAGGCTCCAATACACCGTCGGATCCGGAGTCTCTCTATCTCCCTTCTACGCGACTAGGAAATGCCACTCGCCAACGACACTTTTCACTCCCTCTGCTATCCACGCCAGTTCGAACGCCTCCTTCGACTTCGAAACAAACGCCAAGTCACATCCTACGGAAGTCTTACCGCAAAGTTCTGCAGACGGTCTCTGGATTTCGCGTCCGGATGCGTACTGTGTTTATTCCTCATGTATTGTTACCGAAAACCACTCCTGAAAGCGATCGGGGCGCGTACCACCACGATGATTTCGTGAATGAAAGTGAGGAACGGGAGGCAGGAAACAGCGAAAGGACTGTGGTCCTCTGTGTCGAGATAGAGAACTCTGGAGAGTCAGGTTCGGCTATGGGCTTCGCACTCGAGCGTTTGGACGTGAAGATTGGTGGAGAAGGTGCGACAACAAGATTGATCGGGTGGGGAGAGGGCGCTTTCAACTTGGATGTCGAGAATCATCTTTTTCCTCTTCTGATTGGCTCGATGGAGCAGTATAACCTCCTCTATGTCGTGTCCTTTTGGAACACGTCAAACGATCCAGGAAACCTCTTGTTGACGGGGCAGGGTAGCCATGGCAGCGACGAACTTCAGAGAGCAGTGGCGATCACTGTCTATGGTCGGCCGTACCTCGCAAGCGAGAGTGGAACCCAAAGCGACATCCTATCGTACCCCACCCAAAGCTTTTCATCCCGGTGGAACTGCATTCTTGATCTATCATCTCGACCTCATGAGGAACCCTCAGGCGAAACCTCTGTCATCGGACGCAGCGCCCTCCCCGAGCCTCCATCACCATTTCCAGGCCGCACCGCTTTATCATCCTTCACCTCGTCTCCTGCACCTGTTAAGGCAATGCCTCAGGCAATCGCAGGAAAACGGCACACGCTTCCCGGTAGTATAACCGCCATGCGTGCCATTAACCCCCCTACAAACCTCCGCCTCTCTCTACCACAACGCGAACACCCCGGAGGATCTACGATGGCTTCTACTCCGGTGTCGAGTTACACCCCTCCCTCCGTCGCACTTCAAGCATTCAGCCGGCCAGTCTCGACCGCGTCACCGAGTAAAGGGGGTGGATTCGGCGGCGTCACGCCACAGCTGGAGACATCCATCACAACTCCTACCCCTACGCACCACACGTTTTCTCATGGAGCGATAGCAGGTACGCCTCACGTCCAAGCATTAGGGGGTCGACAAAACTATTCCGGACCGAGCGTTGAGATTAAGCGAGAGCGGGGGATGGGGATGATGGGCGCAGTGCCTCAAACCCCAGGCCCGACCGTCCTCAACACCCAGTTTCCTCACCGCCATGATCCTCTCCCAGGACCCTCAAGGGAGCCTATTGTTGTCTCCGTGGGTATCTTACCCGCAGAGTCGGGTGACAGGGACTCGTTTGGACAGAGGACGCTATTTCCATCGGATCAATTTACGTTGGATATTTTCGTCTACAACCAGAGCTCGTGGACAAGAAGGTTTGAAGTTAGCCACCCATCTGCAGACAAACGGAAGTGGAGACCAGAACAAAGCAGAACCGCGCCGGGATCGAGAGGAAAAGGCAGCTTGGAGGATCTCAAGGCGTCAATTGCGCCTCCGGGCATCTTGCCCTTACAAAACCGGGTGAGGGTCGGGTGAGTTGCAAACACTTTTTGTTCATTCCCATTGCAGACGCGACTGTCTACAGACCACTCAAGCCATCCACCTGTCAGTCCATCCGTATGGACTTCCTTGCGATCTCTCCTGGGGTGCATTCTGTAGACATCCTCACACTAACTGATGTCGAGACCGGATATGCGGTCCACTTACGGTATGCATGTAGGATGGGCGCCTGCACTCATGACTGACTCAGAATCAGGAACGTGATGGACATCGTCGTTCATGAACGCATAGTGGGAAAAGAAGAAAAGGTTTCATAAAAAGTGCTTTACGCACTTGCCACATGTGCTACAAGCTCTGTTCGACGGTAATCGGAACATCGAGGGGGAACGAAGGTTGCAAGAAAATAAGTGTGAATGTACACGAACAACCAAGCGTGGGATCTCGTGAGGATACTTAGTAGTACATAAAAAAACCTGGGTGACCCGGCAGGAGATGCAGGCTGTAGACATATGAGGTGTGGGTGGGTTGAAAATAACTTTGCAGCCCAGAAGAAAGTTTACAGCCACTGAGTCTTGTCCCAGCCTGGGTCCTGTAAGAATGCACAAAGCACTTTGCTCCCAGTCTGAGCATTGGAATTGTGAGAAGTGCTCGGACCAAAATTACACCAGAAGACTGCACCTGTAGAAGAGGATGACCGGCAACGATGCTAAGGAAACGTTCAAGTCCTTCCCTACGGGCTTCGATAACTTCATCAGAAAATCTATTGGTGAAGACCTTTCCGGGGAGGGGAGGAATGTTGACGCGAGTAGACTCCCGCTCAAGGATGTCACGGAACGCTTCAAAATCAGAGTAGCGGCGTCTCACAAGGGAGTGGCGCAACTTGAAAGCGGGTATGTTGGTCTAACGCGCTCAGGTTCTTGATGAGGTAAAGCATCGTCAATGGAGAACGTACTTTGCATACAATTTCGTAGTCGGTAAACATCTTCCGTCCAAATCCTGGGGAACCACGGATTTGAGTGTTGAAAGAATTGAAAAAAAGGACGTCCACTTACCATGCGTTTGAGGATTTCGAACTTCAATTTCCAGAAAACTCTCTGGGACGCTGTACATCTCTTCGATCTGCAAAGCGCTTGCCCGGGTTCATTCAGGAGGGACAAGAAAGTGGTTAGGTAGTACACACGGTTTGCTCACGCGCCCCAAGGCGGGGCTCATCGAACGCGCTGCTTCGAGCGAAGGGAGACACGGTGGCCATGGTTGCGAGTGAAGATACGCTCACAGCCAGCAGCAACACAGCAATCCAGATGTCACATTGTCACACACTAATAAAAGTCACGACGCTTGGGCACTACTGCGATAGATAAATTTAATGTTCGCCAAAAATAAGTTTGAGATTTTCCAAGCTCTCAGGGTCTGCTCTCCCCGTCTTTTTTGTTCCTCGAAATGCTTCCTTGACAATGGCAGTTTTGCGTCGTTGAATTTCCAAGATATTTTCCTCAATGGTATTTTGGATCTAACGAACATCAGCGCCGGGACTTTCAGGTATGCATGGTCGAGATATTCTTACGATAAAATGCTTGACATAAACTATTTTCTCTTGACCGATACGATGGACACGGTCGATCGCTAAGGAAATGTTGTAGCATGCAAAGCAACGACACTACGGAGCGTACCTTGGTTCTCAATCGCTGCGTTCCACCAACAATCCATCTGGAACTGGGCTTAGTCTTCCTACACAGACAGCACTCGCGAACTTGCCATGTATACATAGTTAGCACATGTAAGCTACCCATGTGATGAGTAGAGTGTACTTCGAGAAAGAAAATGATCTTACGTTCAACCCAACACCACCCGCTTTCAGGCTGACAATCAATACCTTGGGTTTGGGCTCATTCTGTTTGAACTCGGCTATTGCGGCGCTACGCTTTCTCATGTCCATAGAGCCGTCAAAACGATACCAAGTAAAATGTTCGCGGTCAAGAGCGATGGATATGAGCGACAAAAATGAAGTAAACTGCGAAAAAACAATCGCCCGGAAGCACGAATCTCGGTCTCGCAGTTGACCTGTTTGATAGCTGAAACCGTCTACTGCAGTCAAGTAAGCAAAGATAGCTCACGTAGGTTTCGAACCAATGCATCGAGTTTTGTAGAGGACCGGAAATCGTTCCGACGAAGCTCGACCATAGGCACAACCGTTTTTCCCATGACTTCGTCAGTCCCAGCTGCGGCGTTGATATCATTGTCAACTTGGGGTCTAAGAATCTCTATTAATTCAGTTTCCTTGACCGGGCCCTGCGAGCAGGAAGGGCAACATCCTTCTTCGCTTCGTTCGGCACAGGTCGCCAAGTAAGAAATGATACAGTCTTTGCAGCTATGAATGACATCAGTTGCAGGCGAAGCAAGAAGTGAACTCTGCTTTCCATTGGTGTAAACATTGAGGGACGATGATTGCAGCTTCCATCACATCAAGACAGATGGGGCATTCATCCGTTTCAGATGTCGTTAAGTTAGAAAGAATATTTGACGCAAACGACATATTGGGAGCGCCAGAGGTCTGCCGCTCCGCAAAATCATGTGTAAGAGCATCAATTTCAACGTATTTTGGGCTTGAAGGAGGCTCGCTCATCTGGTCTTCTGGATCTACGACAAGATCGGGGTGCAGCACAGCACGTCGCAAACTAGGTATTAGCTTGGTAGTTGTAAGGATGCACGACGGCTCGGGTACATACCGCATTAGCATGGCAAGAATGTGGGTATAATTCTTTCCAACTAACCCTTTGGCATTAAGCTGATCAAAGTTTCGTTTTGCAGTATCGTAGATAGAGTCGTAGATTTTCTGCTCAGTAACGGAGAAGCGAAGAGTTTCGATGACATCTTCCTTTGGAGGCAGCTCGACAATTCGCTTCCCATTGTTGTCTAGCATATTCTTCTCTCTGCGAAGCAGGACACTCTCCAAGATTACTTGCACTATCTCAATCGCTTTAGGGTCGCGAGCGACAAATGGTAGGGTAATAAACCTAGAACTGCTCTTCAGTCAGTGAAGGGTTATCAAAGGGTGCGCATACGAGCGGAAAAAGGCGTAAGATGACCAGGGATGATAATCGAGAAATTTTCTGTACTAAAAGTGAGCATAGAAGACCGACGGGGAACATTTCTCTCACAAGAGGGAATGAAGATCTTCGAGTTTGTTAACGATCGGTGTGCCTGTTACTGCCCACCTTCGCCTTGCACGAAGTGCATAGACGGCCCGAGCAGTTTTACTGGTTCGTGATTTACAATGATGCGCCTCGTCCAAAATGACCCTCATCCACTCAACTGCCATGACAAGTAAGCAGCCGGATAAGTAGATGATTGATTACTACCTTGGTAAACCGATGAATGCCCGTTTGTCTTTTCTAGCTTAGAGTGCTCGGAAGCCAAGACACCGTAAGAGGTGATGACAACAGGTATACCAGTGTCACTGCCTTCATCAGCCTCCGGAGCATCTAAATCCAACCTATTCTGCCCGTGCCAGACAGTAACTCGCACACTACCAGGAACGCTCGAGCGCTCCAACTCGTCAGACCACTGTGAGAGAAGAGACGTTGGAGCAACAATTAGAGTCGCACAGGGGCCCTTCGTTGGTCGTTTCTGGAGGGCTCGGAACGCAGAGTCCAGTCGCAGTTGACGACCACGGGTGGATTTCTTCCCGTTATTATTGAGCGGTTCTGGTCCCTTATTGGTGTGGATCAAGGCGGAAAGCATGATTGTCTTGCCCATTCCCACTATGAGGATAGTTACATAAATATAACGCGTGGACTCTCTCGGTGCTTACTTTCTATTAAAACATGATATTCCTGGACATTAATCGGTTAGGAATGACGGAAACGCTTACCGTCCCTACAACGATTGATGAGTTTCATGCTGACCATGGTGTACAAAGACTTACGCCAGAATCCCACCCTTGAAGTTGTGCTTAGCCACAGGAAAGTCCAAGGTCAGTTCACCAGAGAAAGAATTGAAGTAAAACGGTTTGTCGTCGTCAGTAAGATCAATTAGTCCATCACATGGTTCGGGAGGGAAGAGATATCTGGAGATGGTCGTAAGCCAGAGATCTAGAAGGTAGCTCAAGACGGACTCGCTCCATAGAGGATGTATGGATATTGCTTCTCTTGCAGTGCCTTCAACTGATTCCATCGAATGCATCCACCTATTCCATATAAGCGAATAATGTGTCTGGAAGAGAGTTGACTTACGTTAATGCTTGCTTCTGATATCCCCTCAACGTGAGCGCGAATGTTGGGGGAGGGTCCATCTCCGTCATTGTCTGGTCGTGTTGTTGTGCCCTGTAGAGCTCGGATCAGATGATACAGTGTACAGAAGTGTGACCCAATCACCTTCGGTAAATTACGTCCAATTGATTATCAGATAATTCATCGCCTTCTTCAACTTCGATTATTTCTCCATCGCCTATTACTTCAGTCCTTTTTTTCGCTGGTTTTTTTTGGGTAGACATGCCACTTTGCAATTCATCAACATTAGAATTATGACCGTTGCTCAGTGCTCGAGCAACAGTGCGCGGCCGAAGGTTGATAGAATCGAATAAAGTTAGGAGTGCAACTTTCCGTTCACGGAGAAATTGTTCTTCCTCGGTCTCTTTCCCTTGCCCGAACACCACTTTTTGGTGCGTCGCGGCACCCGGTGCACTAAGAGGCTTGAATGCTGAAGCAGAAACGTAGACACAGAGCGATACAATCATGTCTGCACCTGAATAGAGAACGGGTGGACAATCAACCATCGTGCTGCCCCTGAAGTTAATCAGACCTTGGCAAATGCATAAATATAAATGCAGGATACAAAATCACTGAAAACATTACCGGAGTCTAATAGCATAGATACCCATCCAGAAACATCTTGTGGTAGTCGACCAAACTCTTTCGAATAGGTCACAAAAAATTCGGTTATTCCACAGTAATGATGATATACCTACCGAAACCTCTGTTGTTTGTGATTCGAACGATTGTATCAATCTTCCGCTTCATACTTTTGACTGGCTGAGGTTTCATCATCGCCTTGAGTGTCATTTGCTTCTTCTTTCCCTTGTGTGAAGTTGTGGCAACGGTGTCCTCAGGGCTATCCCTCTCAATTCCAATCTCCTCTCCCGGCTTGATGTAGCCTTTCCCTTTAACCGTACTCCAGGCCTTGGAGACTACGAAAGTACCCAGGTACATATCACCTGAATAGACATGAAGTTTCGGTTGAATAGATGGCGAAATCCGCATTTTTTTGATGGGAGGTGGAGACGACCGAACCTGGGGAAGAGGAGAGTAATCCCTTGAAACCACAGAAGACATACTGCTGACGCTCGATGCACGCGGGACCTCTTCAACAGGGGGTAACTCAAGGTCGCTTCCAAAATCGTCGATCTCGTCTACGGCTTGCGGAGTCATTGTGACGATGGTGTTTCGTTCAAAAATTGGAATGGTCTCGTCATCACTGTCAGGGTAAAATAGCCGTTTTGCGCACACTTTTTGAGGTGTGTGCAGCACAGACTGTGAAAGGTCAGTGGCGACATCTTCCGAAGGTCGGGCTCCTTCTGCAGGTCCATTGGACGCGTCTAAATCATCTGCGTCCGTGAAAAATAGCGCATTGTTGTTCATGTCTGCGTTTGAGTGCTTCTTGAGTGATTAGTGCGCAAAAAGGAGAAGGAGAAGGACTTTTAGTAGCAAGCTATCATAATCATCCTAGTTCGCACCGTGTCTCTGACCACCATGGCCTAGTCAGTTTAGTTGTTTCTTTCTGATAAATTTCTACTTGAACTTCATTGAGCCCGCATCAACTTAACTATCCTTAAACGCCGAAATGCCACTTGGTCCGCGATTCCCATTCCACTTCTTCCATGGCCAAAGGACCCACATCAGATCAGTTCATGGCCCTTCTAGCCTTCCACACCCACCTGCGGTTGCATTGGTAACTGCAGAGCACGAAAAGGAGGCAAACACTTGGTTAACTAGCTTCCGAGCTACGGCAACTATTCCTAAGCACTTGGTCGAACTTTCTTTTTCCCGGAGCTCCGGTCCTGGTGGTCAAGTTGAGTATCTGGGTCGTACCATAAGCTGGAAACTGATGTTATGTGAAGAATGTAAATAAAGTGTCCACCAAAGTGACCGCTCGATGTCGCGTCGATGCTCCATGGATACCTGTCTGGGCCCAAACAAGTCTAACGAGATGTGTGCGTTCCACCTATGGTCCTGAGCTGATGATCCTTCTATCACCATTTTGTCAGCCGTACTATGTCAAGTCGACACATTCTCTGTTAATGACATCCAGTGCCTCCCGCTCTCAGGCATCCAACGTGGACGACGTCCTTGCCAAGGTTAGTGTCAACTTGGGAGAATCTCATTTGATATATACATACGTCCCAATCAGCTACATGTTTTGATAACACAGACAGCAGCGAGTTTGATTGCGAAATCTCCGACGCAAGAACAACGAGAACGCGTGGCTGGCTTTCAGAAGTTGGACGATATGCGTAGGAGGTTGCAGAAAGATAAGCGGAGCGCTGCGAAAAAGAGCAGGTCCGGGAAAGACTGGGATTGATGTTCATATTCTCCCTTAGACCACCTCACCGACCTCGGGGGTGAATATTTGTATCTTGCATACATCAATGTCAAGACATGCACATCCTTTGGCCATAGAAAGCTGGAGGACTATGTTCATGCACCGTGGTCCGATTGTAAGGGACGTATACACGTTACTCTTTGTTAATCCTCGCCTTTTGGGCTCGTGGCCGCACTTATGATGCCATCGAAAAGAATGCATACACTCTCCCTTCTTTGCCAAAGAAAACGCCCGGAGCATACTTGGAATAGCGTCTTCGAGCATTGAGGTCTACATAAGGCCAGCCATCGAGTTAAGCTGAATTTTCTTCCATGCTGGTGAATTAAGGCAGTCCGCTAATCGTCAACATTTAACTTATTTCATTGACGGATTGATTGAAAACAACTCTACATAGTGGTGCGTCTGTTAATTCTTATAGCAATAAATTCTTCTGCAGATATCCGTGAAAATTTTGATTTGATCACTAACAGAGCACACATCAAGTTCTTGGATAGCATACAACAAAAAAAACCCAGCTCACTATTAGTTTACCCATGCTCTGGCGCTTTGGAACAACTGGAACCAAGGGCCAACACCTTTCCATGCATCTGAGAATGTGGATGGATACCAACTGTTGCTATCCAGAGTGGTTGCCCGCTCAGGGTGGGGCATCAGTGCAAGCACCCGTCCGTCTGGCGTCTGCACCCCAGCAATGCCATCAATGCTTCCGTTGGGATTCATGGGGTACACTTCGGTTGGCGTTCCCACAGAATCCACGTATTGCGTGGCAACAAGGCCGGCAGTCCGTAACGCGTGTAACTGAGGGTCGCCTTTCGTGAACGATACTCGACCCTCCCCATGCGCAACGGGGACGGGGAGTTTCGAGCCAACCATGTTGCGGAGGAATACGGAACGCCGTGTGGCATCACTCTGCGAAATTTGAACTACGCAGACCCGCGCTTCAAATCGCTCGCTGACGTTTTGCTTGAAGTTGGGCCAATCTATCGCGCCTGGTATGAGTTCACGGAGGTGGCTGAGGAACTGACATCCATTGCATACGCCAAGTGTGAAGGTGCTATCGTTCTCAAAGAATTGCTTGAACTCTCTCCTCGCCAGTTCATTAAGACGAACTGAGTGGGCCCAACCCTTCCCGGCACCGAGGACGTCACCATAAGAGAAACCACCGCAAGCAGCAAGTCCACGGAAGTCGGTTAAAGAGATTTTTCCGCCGAGGAGGTCGGTCATATGGACGTCAATGGCTTCGAACCCGGCTTCAGAAAACGCCCAAGCCATTTCGACATGACCGTTGACACCTTGCTCTCGCAGAATAGCGACTTTAGGAGGATAGGTCGGACCACGGGTCGGGGACGGGCTGCTCGAGAAGGTGAGCTCGTAGTATATACCTTTGAAATTTGGGTCGCTGATGAGACTAAACTCTTGTTTCGCTGCAGTAGGATTATCGCGAAGACTCTGGATCCTGAACGAAGTCTCCGCCCAAGCCTCTTGAAGTTTTTCTCGGGTTCCCGAAAATAGTATGTTAGAGTCCGCGCGGACCACGAAAGTTTGATTGCTAGGATCTTCATTTACGCTGCCGATCTCGAAGATCGAGGTAACAGGGAAACAAGCGCTGGCAAATGCAGACCTTAATTTATCAACTGCATTCTTGCGCACTTGAAAGACGGCACCGAGCTCCTCGTTAAACAACGTCGTGATAGTGTCTCCAGAGCCCAGGGAATCAAGTGTGATTTCCGCGCCGACCCGGCCCGCGAAGGTCATCTCGACGAGGGTGGCAAACAAACCACCGTCAGAACGATCATGATATGCAAGGACGCAACCTGTTTTCCTGGCGATTTGACAGCCACTGAAAAATGCTTTGAGCAAGTTGGGATCAACAACGTCAGGTGCTTCGGATCCGAGCTCCTTAAACACTTGTGCGAGCGCTGATCCCCCCATGCGCTTGTTCCCTCGTGCCAAGTCAAAAAACACCAGCACCGTCGGTTCTCCGACATCAGTGCGGAGTTGCGGAGTCCAGGTCGCGGAGACATTATCCACAGGCGCGAATGCGGTTACGATGAGCGACAAAGGTGCACTGACTTCGCGTCGTTCAACCCCCTGATTCCACTTCATTGACATGGACATTGAGTCTTTTCCAACGGGCACACCAACTCCAAGTGCAGGGCAGAGCTCCAAGCCCACAGCAGTCACAGCCTCATACAATCCCGCACCTTCTCCCTCCTTCGATGCGGCACACATCCAATTGGCGCTTAATTTGACGAGAGAAATGTCTGCGATAGAAGCTGCAACAATATTAGTCAAAGACTCCGCGATCGCCATTCGCGCAGAAGCGGCAGGGCAAATGAGGGCGATGGGGGTTCTCTCCCCCATGGCCATTGCTTCCCCAGCGAGTGTATCAAATCCGAATGAAGAACGGGTAACAGCGACGTCGGCGACGGGGACCTGCCAAGGGCCCACCATTTGATCCCGTGTCACTAGACCAGTGATAGACCTGTCACCGATAGTAATTAGGAAGGACTTGGAACCGACTGATGGGAGGCGAAGTACGCGGTTGACTGCGGTTGAGACACGATCGGTAGTACTAGGGAGGTACGTGGACAGGGACGAGTCAAAGTCGATGAATGCGATCTTTCGCTTGTTGTCGCTTCTGGACATACGGGGCGGTTTGCCAAAAAGAGTAGACATTTTTAGATTGATGACATCTTGTTGAAGGAGGTGATCAGTGACGACTAACACTTCCTCCTCCGTAGCGTGCCCAACGATTGAGAACGGACAGCGCTCTCGTTTCGCAATTGCCTCAAATTCACTGGCCTTGTCCGCGGAGACTGCAAGCACGTAGCGCTCCTGACTTTCATTGCACCAGATCTCCATCGGCGACATGGAACTATCGGCGACGAGAACATCTCGTATCTCAAACGTTGCTCCCAGCGCGGAATCGTGCACCAGTTCGGGTAGGGCATTCGAGAGTCCGCCAGCCCCGACGTCATGAATGCTCTGAATCGGGTTTTCATCCCCAAGCCCTATACACGCATCGATAACCTGTTGACACCGCCTTTGCATCTCTGCGTTATCTCGCTGCACAGAAGCGAAATCAAGTTCCGCAGAGCTAGCACCAGAGACTTGACTAGACGCAGCCCCACCTCCTAAACCAATTAACATTCCAGGACCACCCAACACAATGATTTTCGCGCCAGGCTCAATGATGGATTTTTTCGCGAAACCAGGTAGTACGTTTCCGTAACCCCCGGCAATCATGATGGGCTTGTGGTACCCCCTGATCTCCTTCGCGCCTCCCTCTGAAGCAGGTACGGACTCCGAGAACGTGCGAAAATACCCAGCAAGGGCTGGTCGTCCAAACTCATTGTTGAATGCACTTGCGCCTAATGGACCATCGATCATGATTTCTAGAGGTGAGGCGATATGGGACGGCCGACCAAAGTCGGTTTCCCAAGGCTGCTCATATTCCGGAATGCGAAGATTGGACACAGTGAAGCCAGCCAAGCCAGCTTTGGGCCTGGATCCTCTGCCGACGGCGCCTTCGTCGCGGATTTCCCCACCAGACCCTGTCGCTGCCCCTGGGTATGGGGATACAGCTGTAGGATGATTGTGGGTTTCGACTTTGATGAGGATAAGATTAGAATCGAATCTCTCTGAAGTATAGATTCGTTTGTCCTTGGTACCACGAGCCCAGAGTCCGAATACAGGTGTGGATGAACCTCGCAAAACAGCAGCGTTGTCGGAGTAAGCAGAGATAGCCTTATTGTTGCACTTTCCTTCGGTATTCTTGATCATTTGAAAAAGTGATTTATCACGAGGGGTTCCATCAATCGTCCAGGAAGCGTTAAAAATCTTGTGCCTGCAGTGTTCCGAGTTGACCTGAGCGAACATGAAGAGCTCTGCGTCAGTGGGGCAGCGGTTGATAGGGGAGTCTCCAGCAACGAAAGCGTCGATTAAATAATCGATTTCATCGGGCGCAAGAGCAAGGCCCAGCGCCTTGTTTGCTGCAGAAAGATGTTCTCTAGCGGTGACGACATCTACTTTTCCATTAACCTGGCTCGCCAATTCGACTGTCCGCAAAGGACGAGGATCTTGACGTTTAAAAATAAGGTTCTCATGAGGCAGAGAGAGAGAGATAGTTTGTGTCATGCGGTCATGAACTAGATGTGCAATTTGGGAAATCGCTGTACTGTCCAGCGAACTACCCTGTTTCAGGTGAAAAGCATATGCGATGCCTCGTTCGATTCTGTTGACATATTCTCCAAGATTACAGATGGCTGCGATGTCGGTTGCTTTACTACTCCAAGGAGATATAGAACCTGCTCTTGGAATGACATACGCAACGTTTTGATCACCTTGAAGGGTGCTCGCTGTGCCAGGCAACTGGACATCGTCGCCATAGTCCAGAAGGGCAGCGAGTGATTGCCAATGAGACGACTGAACTTTGCGAAGCTCCTGTTCAAGTATATGCGTTCGACACTTTACGAAGTGAACGAATACTGCGTCTACAGACAGGTATTCGCCGTTGATGGCCTGGATGTTGCGCAAAAGAATCTGACGCTTTGTTTCTGTGAGGGCGGATGACCCAAACAGCACAAGCATGATTACCTGCAGATGAGAAGGAGATGAAGTAATGGCATTGGGTGAGTATAGGCCGGGATGCTCACCGGGGAGACTCGTGGTGGATCGTGGACAAGATCATATATCGACATCGACCGAACTCGGCCGAATTTATTTATTTATTATCTTACGGCAAAACGCGTGACAGACGCGTTAGTCACACTCTTCGATGCTTGAACGCCGACCGTGATCATGTCCACACCCACAACGCCTTCGCGTCGTTCAAAGCGATATCAGCAACTAGTGACACCCGTACATCCCAGCGCATGGGCTGACAAGTCTACATCTTGGTCATCTGAACCGTTTTACGTCCGGCCCTCAGTCCCGCAAGACTACGAGACGCTTGCGGAGGATGAGGATTGGAGCCCACCATCTGGCATGCAAACTATGTTTTATGGGTCATTTGCCCGCACAAAGTCGCATTTACCATCATCCACCAAGGGCAAGCCACGGCCCCCAAGATCCGGGGAAGACGCTCTGCGGGACATATTCAGTGTCGGAGACACAGTGTGCGTCTCAACAGGCGTTGTCAAGTACGATAGTGTCGGAGTCATTGCATCCATGTGGGAGCTCAGGTCAGATGAGTCGGAGAGGATACAATCTAACATGTTCATCCGGATACATTGGTTCCAACGGCCAATCGAACTGCCTCGTGTTCGTCCCCGAAGGGAACACACTGAGGTGAGCTGTTTATCAAATTTCTTTTGGCCACATTTGACCAAGTCAAAAGAATGAAGTGTATTTCACCCTTGACACGGAGGCGATATTGCCACCCTCCAATATCGTTCGCCACTGCTCAGTGGTAGATTTACCTTCGGAGGAAAGCACTGCCCAGCCTTCTTTGAAACGCCCGCGCTCACTTGATTTCCGGCAAAATGATGCTTCACTTTTTTATTGTCGCTTTGCTTTGGACTCGAGGAAAGGGCTCTACTATGATTTTACTTGGAGCGATCACAAAGCACATGCGTTGTCAGAGGGAAACGAAGAACAAACTAGTGGAAAATCTTGGAATGTTATCGTAGAGTCTCTAAGGAAGAAGACTACCCGGACTCAGAAATATCCAAGACTAAAGAAGATCGTAGAGCAGGACGAGTCGTCAGCACTGGAAATGGATGTTAGCTTCGCGTTAGAACCCTCGGAAGCTGGTGAAGATGATGAACTCCTTCCCACAGCTGGCAGCGATCCTGACTCTGAATCCGATACTCACGGCGAGACACTTGAGGACGATTTTCCAAAGACTCCATCTAGAAAACGCAAACGTACCATTGGTAGCCCATCCAAGTCCAGTACCCCATCCAAGTCTGCGCGTCAGAAGCCTCGTTTAGTTGCGCCAACACCTCATTCTAAAGCTGCTATCCGGAAGAGAAGCAGTCGCAAGGGAGTAATCATGCATATTCCACCTCTAGATCCCACACGAGGATATGATAAGCATATGCAGAAGTTGCCCCAAGATGCATGGTTAAGAGCTATGCATGTTCTACATGTGGCTGCACGCCCAGACATCCTACCCTGCCGAGGAGGAGAATACAGCCGTGTTTTACGCACTATAGAGGAACTTCTCGAAGAAGGTAGCGGTGGATGTGTCTGTATGTATTCTGATACCTACACTGGCGCTGCTCACTGCTGATTTTCTCAGATATTTCAGGGGTTCCCGGAACTGGAAAAACAGCCACTGTGCATGCTGTTGTTCGTGAACTAAAGCGGATGGCAGAGAGCGGCGTGAGTATTGTATACCGTATGATCTACTGTTGCTTATAAACGGTATAGGAAACAATCCCATTTACGTACGTTGAAATAAATGGTCTCAAAATCCCCGAACCACCAGCGGCGTATAACCTCCTTTGGGAAACGATCTCCGGTCACGACGTCTCTGAAGATGGACATCTCAAGATTAGCGCGAAGGAAGCGCTGAAGCGACTCAGCAACCACTTTAGTGCCGGTGTTCGAGCTGGTCCAGGTGGCCATGCATGGTAGGTAGTGATTTCGAATCGAGAATGTCAACGACTAACAGTGTGTGTATGGTTCTGTCAGCGTCGTATTGATGGACGAACTAGACCAACTTGTTACGTCGAAACAAGATGTTGTCTACAATTTTTTCAATTGGCCCACGCTAGTCGGATCAAAGCTTGTCGTGATAGCAGTTGCGAATACCATGGACCTTCCAGAGAGAGTTATGAGCGGACGCGTTCGCAGCCGTCTGGGTAAGAAACAGTTATGAGACCTTTTGATAAAATCTAATATGTTGTAAAGGGATGACCAGGATCAATTTCCAGCCGTACACAACCCCCCAACTCCAAGAGATCGTGCACGCGCGTCTTCTTGCTGCTAAGGAGAGCCTCCCATCACAGCACCAACACGATGTTATCACCGTTGACGGAGTCAAATTTGCCTCGATGAAAGTGTCATCTATTTCTGGTGATGCTCGTCGCGTTTTAGACATCTGTAGACGCGCCGTCGAACTTGTTCATCTAAAGAGCACAACCGCAGGCATAGAAGAGGTCAAGGAGGTGATTAAAGTAATGCAGAATAGTCCAACCGCTGCATTTCTGGGAGAATTGAGCCTACACGAGAGGATCATGCTAGCTGCTCTGGTAAAGTGCATGAAAAGGGAGGGTGTGGAAGAAATCAAATGGGGGGAGGTAGGTTCTTGGTTATGCTGGTTCCCAAGTGGGCTTTCGAGCGTTCGATAGATTGAGCGCCAGCACTTGATTTACGTGGAGACCCTCGGAGAAGGCGTATCTACTCGGCCGCCCACTCATGGAGAGCTCACCTTCGTCCTTGACTCCCTCCTTGCGTCGCGTGCGATACTCATGGAGGATGGGTTTACAGCAGCGCGCAAACCGGTAGGTGAGCGGAAGGTAATCCTTAACTTGGAACAGGCCGAGGTAGAGAGGGTTCTTGGAGATGTCGGTGGGACTTTTTGGAGGAGCGCACTTGGTGCGGACACATAGATGCCCACGCGCTCGTGCCTTATGTTCGGGAACCTCTCTGTGACGCTTGAGCCTGAGATACAGCAGCGTGCTGATTTCGACTTCGGCACACCCTCTGGAGGAAGAAGCTTTTGGATGACGGTAGGCATTACCAAGTTCTCTTTTTTATTGGTGGGTTCATGGGCTGCCCAACAAATAGATGTCTATGGCAGATCTCAAGTTTACATTGGTTTTCAGTTTATCGTATTGCGTCGCGGCATTATGACCTTATGCTGCCATCGCCCATCTGGTGTCTCTCAGATACGGGAGGCACCTGAGTAGGAATATAAAAGACAACGTAGACAGATTTTGCTGTGCTAAGTACATCTGCTTTAACCAGTATGTCCACTAGAGATACATTTGCGTCAATTGTAAGGGTGTGCGTATATGGGTGTGCGACCAAGCCGTAACTCAATCAAGTGAGTAATTAACATCAATGATAACATACGAGAGTTGTCCCAGTATTAAGTGAGTACACCAAACCTCGCACAATGATTATAAGACAGTGCCTGCGAAAGGGTTCGTAATTCTCTTTGGCTTTGAGGGGCCGACAACGCCGGCGTCATCGTCAAAAGGCGTAGCAAATGGATTAGTCGTTGATTCGTCTGGGCATTGTGCATGCATGTTTATGAGAAGGCGTGGCATAGAACCATTAAGTCCGTGCCGACTGACAGGAGCTGCCAGTGGTGGAGTAATTGGCAATGGAACGGTCGACGAACGTTTATGTCCACCACCCGGATGGGGATGGAGTGCACGAACAGGTGTCTGAGATGGCAGGCGTTCCTCAAAGGCGTTATACAGTGGCATTGCAAAAGGTCCGTGAATGGCAGGGTTTGAACCCACGTTCCCAGGAACATTGGGTTGAGAGACCGGAGGAGGTGGGAGAACAGTGAGAGGCATGGCTTTCTTCGGGGGGATGTTTTTCATCCAAGGGCGAATCGGTGAAGATGATCGTTCCTCACGCACAAGGAAGGATGTCCTTTCAATTTTCGGAAAGTTTCGTGGTGTGGCCGCCGAGGCTTGCTCAACCGAGATCGTCAACTGCGGACGAGAAGTCAAAGCAGGCTGGCGGTTGCCAGTGACCACAAACTCCGAAGTGGGCTGAACACTCCCCTTCGAGAACCATCCTGTGACTGGTTTGAACCAGGTAGTCTTTAACTTGTCATCTGAGCGGTCCCCTTCAGGTGGAGCCAAGACCTCTCCGCCGCTAGGTTTCTTCTTACCGAAATCCATCAGTTTCATTGGACGACTGATAACTGGACGAACAGGTTCATCCATCTCCAGATGCTTGTTATCCTCGCCCTCACGACGGAAGAAGCTATCCCAGCTCTTCTCGAAGGTAGGCTCCAGCGACTTGAGAGGATGGTTGGATGAAGGCAGACCCTGCTGATTTGGCCGACGGAAAAGGTTGACGCCGAAGGGAGAACGAGTAGGCTCCGGGAGCGGCGTAAACGAACGCAATAAAGGAGGATCAAGTAGGCTGCTATCACCCTTCTCGGTATCCCTTTTATGGGGCGGAGCCGCCCCCTCTCCGAATGACATGACAAAACCCTCGAGGCCATCTCTCTGCTCTTTCTGCCATTTCCGCCGTTTATACGCATCCACCAAGTTCTTGCAATACGAATGCCAAAACACGATGGCGATGCCCATCAACACGACCACCACCCATAAGCCCATAAAAATACTGAACATCAATCGTTCCCTCTTCAGCGAGTCGACATACGTCGCCACGAGCCTGCCAACGAGACCTTGGGAATTGCTCGAAGTACCGCCAGTGGCAGCAGTGGCAATAGGCTGCGTGATTTCATTGACACTAGTAGGTGAGAGGACAAGGACAGTTTCGTTGACCCGCGGAAGGTCAACGTTCAGGTTTTGGTTCAGAAAAGTGAGGGCCTCTTCGATGGCGTTGACTTTAGATCCAATTAAACACTTAACAAAATCCTGCGCTGGCGTTTCGAGGATTGTTCCATTGAAAAGGGTGCCTACGAGATCTTGGATGTCAGTGTAAAAATTGTTGAGGGTGCTATTGAGGGTAGTAGTGGTGCCGTTAACCCAGCCAAAAAGACCATTATTAATTGTGGACTGAACGGTTTCGACCTTGATATTGATCCCGTTGGCGTATGCTGCGGATTGGTTGTACATACTGTTATTCATCTGCGTTGCAATCGCGTTTGAAAGATCTTGCACAGTCGCAATAACCTGAGTATTGTACTGGGCTTCAAGAGGGCCAATGGCAATGAGTTGAATTTGGACGGAGAGCAAACCAAAGAAGCCAATAAGAAAACAGGCGAGCGCGGGCGGGTGAAAAATATAGTGCAGGAACCAGCGAAGATGGATGTGCTGAGACGGCGCGAGGTGTAGCTGAGCGGCTAGCATATAAGCGATACGGGTGAGCAGCGGATGTTGCGCATCGCATTGGAGCATGAGGAGGTTATGATCGGTGAGTGTCACAGAAGGTGTAATCTTGGAAGAGGTATGATTAGTCGTCGGATCAGACACCCAGGCCTCGCGCGTAAACCGCAGATGGCGGATTAAACAGCCCCATTTGTACCACTCAAAAACGCAATGAGCTGCGAGGAGCAAGAAAAGGACTGCGATCAAAATCATTGTACCAATTTTCGTGATTCGGAGGAGGTCGTTTCCGAGATTGTCAATAGAGGACGTATCAAAATCGCTGCAGAAAGAAACAGCGTTTTGCGTTGGCACGGGTAGTAACATAGGATCAAGGGTGAGACCCAGAAACGTATTGTTAATATCAGCTTTGACAACTTCAAAAGGGGTGTCCACCCTAATAACGTGAGGAAATATTCGCTGACACCGAAGGGCACGAACTTACAGATCTTCGATGGTGTCCTTGATTGATGATACACTTGGCAGCGAGTTATTTAGATGAATTAGAGCGGTTTCAAAGTCGGTAGGAATGGTGACGTTCGAAAGTGCATCCAGACTAGAGACATTGAATTGCGGCGCTTGGATCTTCCCGAAAGGGTTGACCGAATTTATGGAATTGACGGCGCTTTGGATAGCGGAGTTTAGCGATGTAGCATCATTCTTGAGACCCGATACGATGCCGTTCAAAGTGCTTTGCAAAAAGGAAGTGATCTAACGAGATTTGTGAGACGCGAACCGGTAGATATAGGAAACATACCTCTTGGACTGCACTGATAAGAAGATCTAATCCACCGACGACAACAAGCTCGAGGAAGCAAAGGAACGTAGAACGGTAGATACTGATGAGAAAGTTGATGATTGCTTCCATACATGTCAATGCCAAGATGAGAGCTTCGCGCGCGCCATTCATGGTGCCATTGACTGAATCTGCGAACTGGTGGTTGCATGCAATAGCCATGTAGCGTGGCATGCTTGCAGCAGCAGTCGCAGCGCGTTCGGCAGCCTGACAAGCCGCAAGGAGATCATTCTTTGCATTGGCCACCGACGATTGTGCTTCCTGAGAAGAAATTTGCAACCTGAAGATGACAAACACCAAGGAAATAACAGGGTAGGCCAGCCATGTAAGAGAAAGAATGTGAGGGAGTTGGAGGTAGGGTTTGAGCGTGGTCCGCACGTCGGTGTGAGCGTTGCGAAAAGGAGGAGGTGGGTGAGGAAACATCAAGTCGGCCTGCGACATCAAGAAGGAGAAAGAAAGAACGCAGCAGAAAGAAAGAAAGAAAGGGCAGAGAGTGGCCCGGTTAAAAGAGCCGGGATGAGTTTGTCCATCGCCTTTGTATGCTCAAATCGTCTCATTGTTCTTTTGCGCGACAATAACACATCCCATTCCGGGACTGTTTATGTAATATTAAATCAATGATCACGTGCATGCTATGCGGTCCTGTTACTACTACTTTATATATATACTGTACTGTTGTTACACTGGCGACTTGCTCTTGAATCTGTAGCGAGCGGTGAAGCGCCGAAGAACACAAGCCAACTTGCCACACAGTCATGGCTACCGTCCTTTTGGGCGTACTCCTTGTACTACTCATTCCAGCATTGGGCTATATCACTCAGGCATCCACGAAGCGAAACGTTGTTCTCCCTCCAGGTCCCAAAGGCCTCCCACTGTTGGGAGCAGTGCTAAGCGTTGACCCTTCCAAGCCGTGGTTCACTTACTATCAATGGCGTAAAACATTCGGTGCGTGCTGCGTTGAGTGTCATCCTGTATGCCTAATCCAGACCAGGGGACCTCATCTATTCGCGTATGTTTAGTATGAACGTAGTAGTCATAAACTCTGCAAAGATTGCCAGAGAACTGGTCGAGCATAGGTCAAATATCTACTCGGACCGGCCAACATTCCCGACAGCAGAACCGTGGGTCACTTCCGATCACTCTTGTTCATTTCTGCATTGACACCTTCAGGTACGGGATTGCGGATGGCACCCTTCTCATGCCATACGGTGATACGTGGCGTCTTCACCGTCGCATTTATCATCAAGCCATGAATACTGAAGTTGCCAGGAGCTATCAACCGATGCAACGTACAAAGGCTCACCAGTTGATCGTCAATATTGTCGAGGACCCACAGCACTTCTCCCTACATTTCCACACGTTTGTCTCATTATTGTTTCTGAATTTTCATTACTGAGGCCCGAGGCATCACCCTATGCAGTTATTCTACGTCGATCGTTATGTCGATTGTATACGGGTATGACACGAAGCCAATAAACGATCCCTACGTTGACTATGCAGAGAGGGGTACGAGAGCGATTTCAAAGGCCGTTGATCCAAAGAGAGCCGCGCTGCTCAGATTATTTCCATTCCGTAAGTCTCGTCGCATGCATGGTTCTCCGACTGAATCCCTGTCAAGTCCTCAGGCTACCTACCTGGTTCCCCGGCTCGTTCAAAGCAGAAGCTGCCGAGTCCAAAAAGTTTGCTACCGGCTTTCGTTACTTTCTTTTCGGCATGGCGCTGGACCAAATGGTGCATATCTCTTATTGTTTTCCGTTCGAGAAGTTTCCTGAGTCCGCCTGAGGCATCAGGAAAGGGTACACCGTCAATGATTAGCAATGCCGTCGAGAAAAACGAAAAAAATGGAAACCTGCAAGAAGTAACGCTTGCCATCCGGAATACCTCTTCGGTCGCGTATGGTGGCAAGTATTCCAGGAGGGTATTTTATGTCACATTGACTTATGTTTCAATACAGCCGGATCAGAAACTGTGCGATTTTGTAAACGACACATCTAGGAAAGAG
>JBBPKO010000025.1:0-107795 GCA_038089295.1 Xerocomus amazonicus
CGAGAGAAGAGAGCGTAGCGATGAGTTTCGTGCATGCTTGTTCGAGGACTGCTTGGGGAGTGACGGTGCCGTCCGTCTGAATCTTGAGGAGGAAGTAGGGGTGCAGTGGATGTGGGACTTTGTACCCCGCAAAGAGGACTTGGGGCATCGAGAGCACCTGGCTGTGTAAAACGCAAGTTGATCAAACGGACATCAAAATCCAGGGTGGGACAGAGATGGACACGTACGCTCGGATCATGTTCGCCAGCGTGTGGTCCTGCTTCACGACCTTGAACGTGGCGGCGTTTGGTATTTTGGTGTCTTCTGTGACTTCGACACTAGGGGCGCGTCCGTGAATGGGGCGAGCGATTGTTGGCACAGGGCACGCACAGTTTCTCGCCATCCTCAAGAACGTATAGCTCGAATCGATTTGGTGCGTTCATGGTGAACGTTGGACGCAAATGACGAATGGGTCCAGAATGCGCCGAACTAGAGGCGAAGGCAGTCAGTATGAAAGTTCCGGAGACGCGCGACGATGTAGGGCGGAAAGCTCATCGCCAAACAATTTGGCCCCATCGATCGTACACGTTCCCAACGGACCGTCCTACCCCCTCTCACCTTGTCACGGACGTGTGTGGCACAACGTTGAAAATTAAAACTCCGACAAGGCCTGCCAATCAACCCATCAGCTTCAGTGGTCAGCCCCGACATTACCACCCTCTCCTCAAGGTCAGTTCTCATTCGTACACTGCTCCTTTCATCCAGCGTGCCGTTTCAAGTATTCGGAATGCATATACGCGTGTAATCGAGCGGATGGGTGGCTGGATGGGTGGGATGCTACCTGGATGACATGTATGCTAACGAGGATCTCGTTAATATTGAGCAGAAAATGCCGACCCGCTTCACAAAGACTCGCAAGCACCGTGGCCATGTATCTGCTGGTCACGGACGTGTCGGGAAGCACCGTAAACATCCCGGCGGTCGTGGTCTCGCTGGTGGTCTGCACCACCATCGGTACGTCTCTCGTTTCTGCATCGTGGAACAATGGACAAACGCGGTTGTAGTATCAACTTTGACAAGTACCACCCTGGTTACTTTGGTAAAGTGGGTATGCGCCGGTTCCACTTGACCCGCAACGCACAATGGCGACCTATCATTAATGTCGATAAACTATGGGCGCTTGTTCCGGACGAGGAAAAGGAAGGGTTGACAGAAGACTCTGAGGTTGTCCCAGTTATTGATACTCTCCAACATGGATACGGAAAGGTACTGGGAAATGGAAAGTGAGTAGTATGTGTGTCTGTCGATGGTGCCCCGTGAGACGATGGATACAGACTACCGAAACTACCGTTCATCGTGAAGGCACGCTTTGTCTCCCAAAAGGCTGAGTGGGTGTCTATATCTTCTGGATCCCGCTTGTCTGCTGACAGTATTGCTCAGGGCCAAAATCAAGGAGGCTGGGGGTGTTGTATCGCTTGTTGCATAGCCAGCTTTTATTCTGTTTCATTATCTGACAGAGACGCCTTATATTTTCTTGCCGTGTGATCCGATGTATTATGTGAGAATATCAGCCGAGAAGCCGGGCAGTCTGATTGGCTGATGTAATTGGCTGTACGTGGTTTGGCCCTGCTACAGCAACTGACGGGGATGCCGTCCATCTCAAGCTGGTGTACGTTCCTCATTCTTTCCTTCCTCCCACCACCTCATCTTCTCTCCTAGATCGCAACCAATATTCCCCTTGGAATCGCACCCGCCAGATACAAGCGTCTCCTTTTCTCGCCCGTACCGATACCACGACCTCCCGTGCAGCCGCCGTAATGGCTCAGAACCGCGCAGTCGTCGTCAACGTGATCCCAGAGGATACTTCAGGAAAGAAAGAGTCCAAACAGCTCTTTGGTCCCGATATCGGTGTGGTCAACACCACTCCGTCATGGGCACACTCCGTGGGAAAGAGTGCTACTGCGGACTCGCTCTCTGCAGATATCATTAAAAGCTGGATAGCAAAGAGCAAGGAGGTCGGTCAGACATTTGTGTCTTTACTTCATATCTCACACCATTTCAGCCCTCTCAACCTACCACCACCTTGCAAGCACTCGTTAACCTCAAGCGACCCACCCTCCGCCTGGTCCCGCTCACGATCGCGCCTGGGGACGACCCTGACCACGCAGATTCCCATCACCATCACGGTTTGGAATTTGAATTCGACTGCGATGCACCAAAATGCAGAATAGATGTGAATGTCGTCCTTCCTGCTGATCACCCTCTTGCCGAGAACGTCGACTCCCGGGGCTTCTCCCGAATCCTTGTTTACGACTCCGCCGTTGACGGTGGTTTTGGTAGATTCCTTACATTAAAGGAAGGTGCCACTTTGGAATTAGGCAGGTTTGAGCAACCCGTTCGCCCCGAGGATGTTGTGTCGGAGAAACCACCTGCTAATGAACAAGACCATGGCACCGGGACTCCCCGAAATGGTCGTCACAGGAAGCGCTTTGCCGCCTTCCCATTCCGTAAGCGCTCCGGGGACCGTGCAGCATCTGGCCCCGCTTTAGCTGTCGTTGACGCCGACGCTGCTGCTTCTGCTGAAGCCGATAGGGAGAAGGTGTCCAAGGACGATATGCGAGAAGGTGTCAGGGTCGCTATCCGTCTGTCCGCGTTGGACGAGGACGGTATGGATGTACCCACAATCAACGAGCAGACTACATATCTTCACGTCGTACGCATGGGCGCGCCTTCGACTGGCGACGAAGAAGATGTCAGACCGTGGGTCGTCAGAGTCATCAAGCGCGAAGCAACTGTGCGTGTTCATGATCTATGGTTTTGCATTGCTCACCTCGTTTTCAGATTGGCCCTTACACCTTCCATCTTCATGAGATTTACGGCCTCGCTGCGCAGTCGTCTGCCACAGCCCAAAACCATCCCCATATTTCCCCTACAAGCACCGAAACACATACCTACCCACCCACTACCGTCCCCCTGACACCTGGAACTGCCCACGAGGATGAGCCTTCCTCAGAATGTCTCCTTTGCCTTTCTTCTCCTCGTGAGGTCATTCTCCTTCCGTGTCGCCACCTTGTCGCCTGCAAGGAATGTGCAATTAAGATGGTCGAATTCGGCGCGGGCGGTAATATCATACAGAATGATGAATCCAATACGACCGCCGCTGCGAACACTGCCGCAGAGGGAGGTAGCGGTGGAGCGAACGCAAGCAACACGGCTGAGGGAACTAATCCTCTGCCCATCCCTCCTTCAAACCCTCGTCGAAAACGCAAGGCGAAGGGGTGGTTCTGTCCTATTTGTCGACAGCGTCGGTATTTTTTTTGAGAGGTCCGATTCTACAACGACTCATTTGATCATCTACAGCCTACACGTCCCTCTTGCGCATTTCTATGATGGCGCCTACGAAAGACATTTCCGATGATGAACACCGTCGGTCTGCCTCTATCGACGACCCCGAGAATGAGCGCGAGGGTGCTGAGACGACCACCGGACCCGTGGCTGTGACAAACGACCCACTCACAACGCCGACCAGCATGATCGGCACTCTGCGTTCAGGACTGCGCAGTCTTACGCTTGGAGGTGCGTCCCGTCAGGAGAATGATAGCCTGCCAAGGGATGTCGAGCGTGGGTTGGGAACGGAGGTTATCGCCACCTGAATTTGATTTGATATCCCGGTGCCAGTGCCTCCTAATCGACAACATACTTCTTGTAGTTATCGGCGATTCCGGTCGTTGTACTTTTTTTCTTTTATCGCTTTTTTCTTTCTTTCGTTGTTTAGATTGAGTTTGAGTGCAAGCCGGTATGATTTCCCCCTCGTCCTGTTTTTCTTCGATATGGTGTAATTGTAATAACGCGCCATCCTTTTTTTTTCTTTCTCGGAGGCTGTCGTCTGATCTTGTCATGCTGTAGGCAGTCGCCATGTCGAGTAAATCATTGTAACGCTATCTATGTTTGTATCGAAATTTTATTAGGAAGTTATGTGGGAGCTGTACTCGATCCCCGTCATCCCGAGTGTCCACTGCATTACGCTGGCGATCTGGTCATGAACTTCACCTCCAAACCGATCCCAAAATAAGACAAAAGAATGGAGAGATACGTTGCGTTGTAGGATAATCACACATCGTCCATAATATATCCCAAGATGGTTACATCCATAGTCGTTGCTCATCCACGTGCCACAGGGTAGCCAGACCCGCACGCGTTTTACTACAACATCATCCCCCTCTTTTGCACCGTTGCCTGATACTGCATTTGTTGCTGCTCAAACACGCTCGTCTGTCCGCCGACACCAGTACCGGGTGGACTCTGGAGCGCGTCCAACGTCCACTCTTCTCGCAGCCACCGACAGACCGCTCTAAACGTTGACAACGAGCCCTTTTCTTGCACCAACATAATCGCACACGCGTAACCAGCCACCATCATATGTTTTCCCAGCGCGTGCCGAGGAGACATCAACGGAGACGACATGCCAGGGGGTGACATGGGTACGCCAGCATGGGTCCCAACGCCAAACGATGCGCCTGTACTTGAAGTCAAGGATGCATTACCAGTGGTCGGGCTAGCAAACCCGCCAACATGGGCTGGCGAGCCCAAAGAAAATTCGACTCGAAAACGCACATGTTTCTGCACGACCGCGCCGGTGCCTCCATCGACAATTTCGTTGGTTCTGCATCGCAGTATCGTCGTGATTCCAGATTGTCCATGGGAATCCGAGTCCTCGAGTGCGACTGTTACTCCTAGTTGCTCGAGAATACGGATCGTCTCGGTCCGTGTTGCAGTGAGGTTGTTGGTAGAACAGAGGGCATACGTATGTGCTCTCCAGTTAAATAAATTAGAAAACCATCCTTTGAACTCGCCAACCGGAGACGATAAAATAGACGGCATGCCTGGTGGAGACAATGGGGTTGGTGAACCAATTGCTAGACGTTTCGTGTTCAAGGTGCTTGGATGCAAATCTAACGCTGGCACTGCAATTCAAAGTTGGGCTAGGTTAATCAACACACAACACACAAACTCGCCCACCTTTGGGTCTCCTATCTCTTTCACGTTCCTTGGTGTCTCGCTTTAAGAATTCGACGCCGTGTAGACTGTTCCGGAGTTCCTTCCCGACCCTCCCTCCGACATGTGCCTTCACCCAGTGTCCTGCAGAAGTATGTGAGGGGCCATTTTCAGAGTACATGTGTTTGCCGTGGTGAAGTTCATTGTTTTCCTTGTTCTCGTGACCCCTCCCAGACTGATGAGCGTCTTCAGATGAAGCAGCCACGTTGGTGTGACGCATCGGTGCCTGAGAGTATCGTGACCGATCAACCGGGGGAAGCCTATCTTCCCGATGAGCCTGAAAGGTAGACCGTTCCTCTGGGCTGTATGAATCGTTCCCATGAGGGGTAAACGCCGTATCGTGCTGAGTAGGGACTTGCATCATAGGTTCAGTCTCTACCATCGGGCCCTGCTGCGCAGAACGTGGCATCGGCCACACTCCACTAGGTCCCATTTGTTGGAACACAGTCATGGGTGTAGCGCGGGGGACACTAGGGCTTACAACCGCTGCCCCGAATGGTGGAGAATCTGGCGACACAGGGAACCACGCAGTCGGGGCCGTCATTGGCGTCGTCCGCTGGACGGGAGCCAAAGTTAGAGGAGTTCCAGGAATATACATCGGCTGATACATTTGTTGGTTGTGCGCGTGGTAATTGTGTGAATCCTGAGTGATACGCGAAGGAAACATGGTGACCGTGGACGAACGGGTTCGCGCCAGCTCAGCGTGCGCGGTAGGGTGAGTCGTGGCAATAGGTTTTATCGTCATGCTCTTGTGACGCGTCGGAATGTCGGCTACTGGAGACGATATTGGCCTGGGCTTTGGAGGTCGAGGGCCCACGGGAGAAGGCGTTCGAGGTCGGGATGCAGTTGTCGGTGAGTGAGCGTTCGCCGCGAGAGTACTCGGAGATGGCGACCGGGAAGGGGGTGGAGGCGCGTCTCGGCTGGTGCGCAGTCGTCCAAACCGAATTGAAGGATCGGGTTCGAGCCTCATTGTACGTTTCGGGGGAGGTGACCTGTACTGCTTAGTGATAACTTTTCCAGAAAGGTGAACCTTTGTTTCATCAACGTCGACAATGATACCGTGTTCCTTGAGTGTCTGTTCCCTGTACTGGTGCAAGAGAAAGTAAAATGCTTTCGCGAGAGAACCTTCTCCCTGAGGGCTCAAGAGGTCGGTTTTGATGGCCTCGACGTCGGCGTGCTTACCCCAGATGACACAGAGGGATTCAAGTAACTCTTCGTCGATATGGGCTTCAGAGGCGAGGGGCTGGGCGAGTTCAGTGACCGAGGGTGCTGGTACATAGATAATGCCCGGGGTCGTCTTGTGGAACCAAGGGTGTTCCATGATTTCTGGAATCTGAGGAATACTTAAGGAAAGCAAAAGCAAAGATGGCATTTATTGTCGCCATACCGTGATCCGTTGGTTGACGTCAACGACCAGCATTCGAGTCAACAGGTCCCTGGCCAATGGGTCAATGTATGCGGGGATCTCGTACCTACCGGCCTTTACTTTGGCGAGGAGGGCCCGGACGTTTTTGTCGTCGAAAGGGAGTCTACCAGTGAGGAGAGCAAATAGGATTACGCCACAGCTCCAAATATCGGTTGCGTTCCCGCGGTACTTGTTGCCCTTGACGATCTCTGGACTTGCATAATGAGGGCTGCCACAGCTCGTTTCGAGTTGCAGGGCGGGAGGTGCGAAGGCGGCCATTCCCCAATCGGCGAGTTTGACTAGCGGAGGGTTGAGAGAGTGTATCAGAATGTTCTCGGGCTTTAGATCGCGGTGGATGATGGAAAATGTGTGTGCATAGTTGAGTCCGTAGACGATTTGTTTAAAGAAGGCTAGGGCATCGAGCGGAGGGAGTCGGCCACGATTGACGAGGAAATCGAACAGTTCGCCACCTTCGACGTATTCGAGTACAAGATAAAGTTCGTTTTCGCCCTCGAAGACGTCGTATATGCGCAGTATGTTGGGATGGTTCATGAGTTTCATCATGATGATCTCCCTGTCGATTCCGAGACGTTGTTTCTCGGACTTTGCGAGGTGGGTGGCCAACGATGCGCGGGAGTTCATGAGGGGCTGTAGGGGTAAGATTTTAACGGCGGCGAGTTGACCTGTGCGACGGTGTTTGGCGATACGGACACGGCCGCTGGCCCCTTTTCCGACGCATTCGCCAATGATCCAGTGTCCGATATATTTTGGGTCTTCTGGGAAATCAAAAGCACCGACGCCTGCGGCGGCCTTTTCTTTTTGCCAACGAGTGCCCAAATGGGCGTTGTACTTGATTGGAGGTGCCCTTGGTGGAGTGTCTGACATGGTAGTGTGTGTTGTTGGTGTGGTTCGAGGTTGAGTTGTGTGCATGGCATGCGTGTGCAGCAACTCCGCTTTTGGCATGCGAATAGAATAAGACTGCGGATGATTTTGGACAAAGAGGTGGTATCGATGCACATCGCTCCGCATTAGACTATGCTCGTTCTCTTTCTCGCTCTTTCGCCTTCTCTTGTCTCTGCCTTTTCCTTTACTTTCACATCCCAACCACAGCAATGCGCCAATCTCTCCCTCCAAATATCTGGCTCAGGAGTACCGCCCTATAGCGTCCTCATCATCCCTTACGGTCCCTCTCCACTCCCAAACAACGTCGAAGTCCGCACAATCCTATCACAGCAGTTCCCAGGTGATGCATCTTCCCTCAGCTTTCAGCTCGACTATCCGGCTACCTCTCAATTTGTCGCTGTCGTCCGTCGCCTTTTTTACTCCAGTCGATTCCACACTCTCATACTACTCCTAGGTCAGCGATAGCTCTGGCTTTGGCACAGGTGGTACTAGTGTGGCCGCCAACGTCTTGAACACCTCAGACACCTCTTGTTTCAACGCATCCAAGTCCGTCTCTCCAGATTTCCCCTTCAACATCAACCCCCCAAATCAGGTCGTCCAATGCAATGCAAGCAGGCTGTGGTGGGATGCTTCTCAGGTACAAGGGTAATCTCGCTTCTCTGTCCTCCATGTCCGCATTGACAGCGCTCAATCCAGAACCCTAAACTTCCAAGGCGTCATCCCCGGCGGGGAATCTTTCTCAATCCCACTGGGCTCCATCACCAACGTGTCTAACATGGGGACAGGGTTTAACTGGACGCCTACTGTCCGCGCCGGTACGACGCTCATGATCGTAGCCGGAGACAGCCGTGGTCTCGGGACGGGAGGGAGTGGCCTATACTCGGTCTCTGCCGGTATCTATCCGAACAGCTCATGTCTGACTGGTGATTCCCCCTCATCCACCGCGGGACCACCCGCAGGTGGGTCTTACCCTACAAACGCCAGCGGTGGAACGACCGGAGGCGGTAGCAGGTCCGTACCCAGCTCGGTTTGCATTCCCATCTCACGTTTATCTCCCTATCTAGTTCAAACAACACAGGCGATATAGTCGGTACGTAGCATCGCCCCCTCTTTGTCCCCATCTATTCATCCACTTCTATAGGGGGTGTCGTCGGTGGACTTGCGGCGATCGTCATACTTGGACTCACCGCTTTTTACTATATACGACGCAAGACACGCAGGAATGCCAAAGAGCGGCCCGTCAATCTCCTTCACGGCGATCCCGATGACGACGGACCTTCCAACTACCAACCGCCGCCATATCTGCAACCTGAGCCTTATCTCGTCACTGAACCTACACTATCGTCTGTTTCCGCACGGGAAGACGGTCAGCGCCACTCAGTGGCAGGGTCCACTTTACTCTCCGACTCGCTCTCACACCATGGCATGTCGACGCAGCGTCTGTCCGGAGCGACCTTTTTCACAGACGCACGCTCCACGACACCTGAACTAGAAGCAGGCCTCGTCGCGCCTGCATCCGCCACCGCACTGACGAGCTCACGCAAGTCAGCTATGACAAGACAGTTAAGAGCGGTTAACATCATCCAGCACGAAGATGCTGGTCCAAGCAGTGCTCAAGAAGACGCGCAACCGGAAACGATCGAACTACCTCCCGCGTACACCCGTATCCGACAACAGCAAACCTGATATGCTGGTTACCATGCCCCACCTTTTTTATCGACCTGTTGCAACGCCCGTTTCTCCTAGCATGTCTTTTTTTTGGTTGCGTATCCGAATTGGCATTCTTACCTCAACCGATGTCAGTTATATCCCACTGGTCGTATTTTATCCTTATCTCTCACTCTCGGTGCATGTATATAGGATCTGTGATCTTCACACCACCGACGATTGACGTTTTGTTCTTCTCGATAACTTGACCACTGTTCTTGTATCGCACCCTACTGGACACTGACGGGAACGGACCTTCAGATTGAGTAGCATGCTGGCATACCGCGCCACATTTTCCCGTCTTAATTTACTCTTCACTCACGGACCCTTTTATTTGATACATGGTTTTGAGTTCGTAGTACCCGTCTTGGACGCACGCATTTATGTCGCAGTTGAGTTCCATCACCCTCTTCCGCGTGTTCATACCGCCCGTTAGACATGTTTGACATGGCTCCACCCCACGTGTCAGGTGGAGCATAGCAACGCGCGTATCATTATAGGACCGCAAAAGTGCTGCCCCAACGGAAAATCAACTAAATGATACCGATGTTCCTCCATTCATGAGCGCAAGCGAAAAGCGATCAGCTCGGAACAACGCACGATTCATCAGCCGTTACCCTACCCTCCAATTCTCTTAGCAACGCTAAGCTTGCATCCGTCGCCGGCCTATCCCCCGCCTGGTACCCAAACCTAATCATCAGCCGCCGCTCCACCTCACACGCGTGTCGCACGTCCTCTGCAATAACGAACCCGCGCAGCACATTCGTATATGCGCCCAACGCTGCGTCCGACGGCCCTTCGTCCGGGCAGACAACCTCCGCGATGTGATCCAGGATGCACAGCGCGAGCCCTGCATCGTCGTGTTGCGCATACCCCCGCGCGACCATGCTCCACTGGATCACCCCGGGTTCGATCCCGAGACGAGCCATGTCCCGCAGCACGCGCGCAGCGCGCGCCGGATCGCTCCGTGACCATGTCACTACAAACGGCGAGAAATGCGCTGCGTCGTACATATCGGGTCCTAACCCTATCCGTGGCTCATCCGTCCTGCCGACCGGCGGTTGTGGTCGTCGGCTCCGCCCGGTGAGCGAGAGAAGGAGTGCGTACAGACGCTCTTTGTCTGACTTGGGAGAGAGCATGACGATCGCTTCCCAGACCAGCGCAGTGTGATATGCGGATGGCCAGAGCTTGCCGTTCATCGCCCATGGGGGCACTACCCATCGTTTGACGTGCACTTTTCGGGCCTGTTTCCCTCGCGCTCCACTTAAGAAAGATAGGAGCGTCTTTCGCGGGACGCCAACGAGGTGGAAGTATTGTGAGAAAGTGACGAGAAGGCGGAACGGTTCTCGTCTCGCACGGTGGTGGAGCATCTCAGTAAATACCCAGACTGACGCTGATTTCGGTGAATGCCGGTATGCAATGGAGCGGAGCAGCGTGAGCGCGCGCGTGCGGCCAAGTGCTTGGTACGAGGTTATAAAACTACGCAAGGTATAAGCAGGAGGGGGTGAGGGTGATCTTAGAGCAGTGCGTAGGGAGCGAAGGCGTGCTGCCAGTACCGCAATGTCAGTAGTGTGTTCCGTAGGAATTGTCTTGCCTTTGTCCAGTACGTGGGGAGTATTCGTATCTTGAACCGCCCAGGAGGGATAGACAGCCTGGATCCGATCTATTGCAATCCGGCGATCTGGCGCGTGGTTGGCGGCAATGCTAAGGGTGAAGTCAGGTATATGAATCCCACGTGAATGCGCCATTGAGACGAGATTGAGGGCGGCCTCGCTCTTGCCTGCCAATGCGACGGTTCTTATGGAGAGGCTGTATGCGTTGGCGAGCAAGTTTGAGGGCGGAAGAGTCCCCTTGTTGGTATGGTAATCTCTAGATGCAACCTCTATTTCACGCAAATACCTCTCGACGACCGATGCTCGAGCATATTTGGCGAGGGTACACACGGCTTGCATAGCAGCATCACCGAAATAATACCCTTTAGATGCGAGTATGAGGCCGAAACGGTAGACAAGGGAAAGGTTAAGATGATCATTGGACCAGAATATGGCGTGTCGGATGTAGTAAAACGAGTTCCATTCCTCGTCGAGATCTGGAACGAGCGATAGCCAGGCTGCGAAAGTGTCCAGGCGCTCCTTTGAAGACTTTGCTCGACGTTGTTTGAGCACGTGCAAGGCTGCACGGAGGTAAAGAAGATCACAAGGAATGGGAACACGGTGAAAAGTCATCTCGTTTCGGAGTGACTGTGCAGCCTCAAAGTCCCCTTTTAAGACGAGAGACGCCAATGTCTGTGACGAGCTGAGTGGTGCATATGGACGTGCACTGGTTGAAGACACGGAGGCGTATTCGATTGACATGGGCTCGAATACGGCTGGGTCAGGGCGTGATGTTGGGTATGGTGTCGACTCTATTTCAATGGATGCGGGTGAGGGAAGAGCGATGTTGAGGTAGCGGAGCCATGTGCGGGATGGACCAAGTCGAGCACGGAGCATCATTTGGGCAAGCCTAATTAGTGGCTGTGCTAGCTACTCATCTTGTATTAGCTTAGTCTGCTGCTCAAACCCCTAATCTTGTCTACGATGAAACCCCAACTGCACATACGAGCCTACACAATATCGACGATACTTCTCGTGTGCTCGATATATTTCCCTCTCTTTCTCTCTGCGCTGTTATTTTTCCCGGAACGCTATGCAGATTACCGTGTCGGGCGTTTTCTGTTTGCCTTCATTCCGTTTTGGTGGTCATTTTTCATGGCAAGGTGCTATATCCGCATGGCAGAGCGCTCCGCTTCGTTATATCATCCCCTAGGGTGTTTCTCGCACTGCTGCGTCTGGGTATTGCACTGGGTGGTCATGCTGTATCATGCACTTTTCTGTACGTAGTATCCCCCCTGTGTCTGTTCGGCGCGCTCATTCCGTCTCATAAAGCCACATCGTACACCTTGACGGCCTACCTAACCTCCGTTTTCTGCTTGATTGTCGTAGTCGTCGAAGAGGGGCTGTTTCATAGCCTGATCACAATCGGTTCTCCTGACCTAGCGAATCTAGGCACCTATGAAAGAGTGCGAAAACAATTTGCACGAGGTTTGCTTGTTACTTTTCCGTCGCTGCTGACTACTGACGTGAGTCAAAGGCCTGATCATTTGGACCGAGTTATGGTACCTGGTCGATCCACGCATCATTGAACAACAAAATGATCCGACCCGCGGGTCGATGCGGTCCAGGTCGATGACTATTTAAACTCCCAAGGGTCATTGTGTAAGTAGCACACTCCGTACCTCTCAGGATACGTGGGCCTGACGCTTATCTTGTCAGCTCGTTGTAAGACGATGATAAGTTTGAAGGTTTCTATATGTAAAAAAAGATTGATCACAGCGTGTTAACGAGACCTATAAAAACACATCGTTTTCGGAATGGCGAAAAACGCCAGATTGAGTATTGGTACTAGTCACTGCCAATCCTCCCTCGGAATAACCTACTCATCAACTTTGTGGGGCATTTTGTTCCTTCGGTCACGATTCCTGAACAGTGAAATGTGAGCGTTAGTTTATGCAGAAAGGGATCATCTCACCAAGATGTCTACATCCAGAGAGAACGGAATGTATAAGCTTGCTAGAAAAGTCTTCCCCCTATGTCGTGCGGTAGCCAATGACGCGCCATTTGCAACGTTCGAGACGCATATAATGAGTTCGACGACGAGAGGAAACTCGCATTTCTCGAGTGCTTCTTTTTCGTACTGCCTCTCTTGTAGTATGAGAAACCAAAAGAGCGTTGTTACAAAGTCTGCAAAAAGCGTGTATTTCATGTTATTCGATGCGAACTGTACTGCAACGTACGCCGTGCGTGGGTTTGTGCGCAATCAACTTCCCCATACGTGAGAAGGGGAGTAACACACACTGCCGCTTTCTTGCTCTGTTAATTAATAATGGTGTTTACATGGCAGTATGGTTCTGACCTCCCTGCCGCACCGTGTCGCCTTTGCCTGCATGCCTTCCACGCATCTCATCCTTCTCCCTCGGACTAAGGGAATACGAACGCACCTGGACAGGGTTTTATGTGCATTCACGGTCATGAAGCTTCGAGTGTCGGTATTCATATGGCAGCCCGACGTGAGTATCGGATTAACATAGTGCATGTGCTATGAGTCAATGATACTTGGTAAGCACCCCGCGATGAATAACTTAACGATGCCAGCTGGTGACGTGTATAAGTTTGCCGACCTGATAAAGAAGACAGATGTAACTTGCTACTGCTCCACTTGTTACACTTGTCACACCTCCCACTGCTGGTCAGCCAAGAGATCGTTTCCGAGTCGGAAGAACAGCCCGTCGATCTATCCGCTCCGATACACTCCTGATTGAAATCCAACGCCATCATGTCGGCTCGTGTTCCACTTCTTTTTGTATGTTTGTTATGGTGCACCGTTTTGTACCCACAGCTTACTAATGGACTGCTGGAAGGGTACCATGACCTTTGGGTTCGAGCAAAGGAATGGCGTGCGGACATCGTCAGTGACAGAGTGTCAAGAGATCCTCAACGTTTTCTTTGACCATGGTTACTTTGAACTTGACACGGCCCGGATGTATGGCGAACAGACTACCGAGCAGGTGAGACTATTCGATCCCGTGGAAATCATGCTTTCAACCTCGATCTCTCTGTCTAGCTTTTATCCCGACTCGACCTGAAAGATGCATCGATTGATACTAAGTAAGGTGCCTACTTTCAGTGAGGTATGCAATGGCCGATTTGCATCTCAGGGTGTACCCGATGAACCCTGGCGATCACCTGCCAGAAAACCTGAGGAATACGTTCCTAACGTCCCTCAGCGCCCTCAAACGCGACAAAGTTCGTGTTTTGTATCCGCATGCACCCGATCGTAGTACACCTTTTGAAGACACGGTGCGCGAGATCAACAACCTGTATAAAGAAGGGAAGTTGTGAGTGTTGTGTGCATTTGCTGATACATGGTGATAATTGACGCCCGCGTCAGCGAGATCTTTGGTTTGAGCAACTTTGCCGCATGGGAAGTATGTAAAAACCCCCATTTCTTATGCGCCTCTCCGAAACTGATGATAAACAGATTGCGGAGGTCGTTGGAATATGCAAAGCCAATGGTTATGTGGCACCAAAGATCTACCAAGCGTGCGTACCCACATCGACTTGGTATCGCTTCTTGATGTCGTGCCTAGAATGTATAACGCTATTACCCGTGAAATTGAGCCCGAATTGGTACCATGCTGCCGCAAATACGGTATTAGGCTGGTTGTTTATAACCCTCTCGCGTACGTCCTTGTACCCTTCCCGATGATGCGTTTAATTCACGATCGAGAACGCCTAGTGGCGGCCTCTTTGCTGGGAAGATTGCCTCTGTTGAAGATCCAGGACCAGAGGGTGGTCGTTTTGATTCAGACTCGTCGTTGGGCAAGCTGTACAGAATCCGCTACCTCAGGGAAGGCTATTTCAACGCACTAGAGCTCCTTAAAAGCGTCGCAGTACGGTTTTGTGGCCTATGCGATAAATTCCTCACTTACATGTGTCTTGACACGTAGCAAAAACATGGCTTGCGCCCACTGAAATCGCGCTAAGATGGTGCCAGCATCACTCTATACTCGGCGAAGGTGATGGTGTGATACTTGGTGCCAGTAGCGCTGCCCAGCTGAAACAAAACTGCGAGGATTCGGAGAAAGGGCCGCTTCCCCAGGAGGTTGTTGACGTTGTTGATGAGGCATACAAGACTGTAAAGGCACACGAAAGTACGCCGTTGTACTGGCGCTGAACATTAGGTAAATTCATGTCGCAAAAAAGCGATTACTCCAATTCGAAACTGGCATGCTCGTATTGAAGAGATTTGTGACGTCATTACGCCGATCACACCCTGAATGACAATGACAATTAGAGGATTGTCGGTTCGAGATACAAGGCTGGTTGCAAGAAAATACTGCGGATGGCGTGATATCTCGAACCAGTCTGGTGTTGTCCACTGGTGTGTCAGAAAAGTTGATGTCGATTGGCATGTTGTAATCCAAGTTTCTGATCTGTTCGCATTCGAGAGAAGGAGTATTCTGTTCAAAAAATTTACAATTCATTGGCGCGCTCCAAAAGGGCGCGATACGTGTACAATGTAGCATGGACCTCTGAAAGACGCTGTTTCAAGCTAACAAGATCACAGGGTGGGTCTTGTTCTGCTATCAGCTTTGACAGACTCATCCGATCCGCTTTTCCTCGGTCGGCTGATTATCTCCTACAATCACACAGCGAGCGTGATTTTCGATTGCCATCAGATGCCGACGTCGCGCTTCGAGTCTCCTCAGCACTGAGATGCATGTGATTCAAACGAAGCGACTGTCGAATTCACCAGTGAACTATCAAAGCTGAGTGCTGATTGGCATAATAATGGCCCGAAGTATGAACCACTGACCTCGTACCGGTAAATGACAAACCGCCAGGATCATGCATGAGACTGATTATCTATGGCGTAAGAGGCGTCGATCATCCCAAAGTATCATTTTCATAACCGAACTCCGTCAAGATCTGCTGGTTGGTGCTATATCACATTGCGAGAATCTCCTTGTGATAGTTCCACTGTTGATCATCATCAACCCCTAGCTACAGGGGTTCCGGCTTAGCGCGTACGGATGGCAAGGCCGACGGTCAAGAGGTTGTAAATGATGAGAACTATTGTTGTGCCGAGTGCATATGAAACTGCGCAGGGTCACGGCGGCCTTCAATCTATCCGATGTCGCACCCCCGTTGAAAAGGGAAGAAGTCGTGGATTTGTGACACAAGCGTGTGACAGTCGCAGAATGCCAAAAATCACATGCCGCACTGGAAAGGTATATGAACCCAATCATCCTAGTTGTGTTACAGCTCCATTCCTCCTTTCCACCATGGCGACTGCCACTCAACCTCAGTCTCAGCCTGAATCACAGGTCCCTGAGCTCACCGCGCTATCGCGTGTCGCTTCCATTCCTCTTGTCGCGTGTTCTTTGGACCAGATACATACTGCCCTCTCGTCCAACTTCATTACCCGTTCCCCGTATCACGCCGCTCAAGTCATCACGCAAACCGCGTACAACTTTTCTCAGCCATTGACGGTCCGCTTCGCACCCCTCATCATCTCTGCGGATGGCTACGCCAACAAAGGGCTTGATGTCATTGAGCAAAAGTATCCTTACCCCTTCAAAGTCAAACCCGAAGAAGTAGCATCTTATGTGCGGGAAAGGCGTGACGGTGTTGTCACGTCCGCAAACGAGCGGTTTGACAAGAGTGTCAAATCCCCGGCAGTCGGCGTAGCTGAGGGCATTGATAAGGTTCGTCGCACGTGATCTCAGGTACCGAGATATGGATATCTCACTGACGTGAATCCCAAAAGAAATTCGCTCCTATTGTCGATTACTTTGAGAGTGCCGTTAACAGAGTCGGGAGCGAGTCGGGTACAACTTCCCCAAGTTCCACCTCTTCAGAATGTCAATATCAGTACCAGAGGGTGTACGCCATCTCGAAACATCTCAGGGATAATGTCTATATTTATTCCTCGGAGCATCTTAAGCAACTTCAACAGCAAAACGTCCTTGTGTAAGTGAATCTGCCTCTGAGCCGGATATATGCGCGCTCATTCGTGTAGTCAAAGGGCTATTGACACGGCCAATTCGATTCAGGGGCTCGCCTCGGCCTCTATCACAAACGCTCAAACACGGATCCATGCTCTCTCGGACAGCATGTTGCAAGAGTTGCAGAAGTTGCAACAATCTACTGCCACGCTCCCGCACACCCTTCAGTCCACTTACCCAGACATCTCTAAAACTATCACAGATCTCCGCGACATCCTTACGACCCCTGACATGTCCGTTGGCGACAAGGTCTACCGGGTTGTTGAAGAGGTCAGTGATGTTGTCAAGCCGACGCTCGAGAAACTCTCCCAGAGAATCGGTGATCTTGCCAAAGCCATTGGCACCAGGAAAGAAGAGGCTAGAGGTGACAGCAGCAGCGACAATGGAAACGCTGTGCAGTAACGTGACGACGCATACTCTACCTTACTCTACTGTTCTCCTCTGTTAATCTCTTATGTCCTAGATTCGGACTTAGATTGTTTCCTTCATTATGGGCGTCGTTTGTAGCGAGACGCATGCACTTTGTACGCAATTTATTTTTCACGGTCGTCACTAGGTTATTACACGTATGTACTCCATTGTCTCGTTGAAAACAGTTTGACATTCCACCACTTCAAACATGGCTTGACGCCATCAGTACATGTGTCAGTGAAAGGCTTGTATCACCCTAGCATCCGTAAGACGCTGTCACAGCTATAAAGTACAGACAGAGGTAAACTTTCTTCCCCATCACATCAAAATACGTATGGACCACATCATCTATGCTCTTCCTTTCGAGGTGAGACAAGCTCCGACCATTGAAAAGCATCCAAGCTTGAGATGGAATTGCGCTTATCTGCCGTGGTCGCCACGATGCGCGGGCTCGCGCTCAGACGCATGCTCGTCCGACTGCTAGAGCGGGATCGCGCAGACAGCTCGAGCGATGACTTGGACGAGGAGGATGAGGCCCGTCTATGGCGCATCCGCTGCGTTGGGTCGACGTCGGGGATGTGTGCGATGCGCGCAAATAGGGACAAAACTAGACACAACGATGAAGGGGGACGCACAGACGCACGGGTGGCAAAAAAAAAAGTGGGCATGGAAGGGGTAAACGAGGGTATAGCGCAAGGTGAGCATAAGAAGGGGGGAAATAGAGACTCACTGTCGACGATGGAGACGACGCCGCAGAGGTTGCCGCTGCCGGTCTTGGTGAGTGACGGGGACGTGGACGTGGAAAAGTCGTTGTCGGTGACGAAGAGCCGATGGGAGTTGGCTGTGGAAGGCTGGGTTAGTGTTTGCGTGGAGGCAGGGGAGGGACGGACTGGCGAGGAGCTTCTGGATGGTGTATGACAGTGTGCTCGTCGGGAATACAACGTATACTGTATGGGCGAGGGTATTTCAGCGTTCTGCGAGACGGACGGGTGTCTCACCTGGATATTTGTCGACACCATCTGTAAGTCCATCGGGCTCCTGCTTGAGGTCAGTCTTGAGCCTTGACTGAAGCGAAGAGGCACAGACCTTGATTTGTGCGATGAACTGGTACACAGGCGTAGAGAGTATCTGATTGCTCTGAGACGGAACTACGATCTGGGGAGAGAGGGTCGGCACTTGTGACGGAGGCGGTAACAACCGGGACGCGTACTTTGCCAATATCAGTGACGCTCACCGTACTCAACAACGACCCCGAATCTTCATCAACAACAGCGACACTGCTCACACCCTGCTCGCTCATGAGTCTCATTGCATCGATGACTTGCGCTGTGCTAGATGTGGTAACGACACTGGAGTACATGTGAAGAGAAGGAAGAGTTAGTGTATTTAGCGACCTATCGAGATAAGATCGGAATGCGGGAGTTTGTTCTGCATAGACAGAAAACCAGGATAACAAGCCCATGTCCGACACCATGCCAAGATACGCATTGGGTGGAGAGGATGAGCGTACCAAGACTAAATGCAAGTTTAGCATGAATTTGATGCCATCGATTGACGGGTTCCTCACCCCTGTGTGTTCCACGCGCGAAAATAGCCAATAGGGATATTATATTTGCTTCATACGGTAAAATTTCAAGAAAGTTCTTCTCGGACAAGTCTATTGCAGATCAGAGGCCCGGAGGCATTGAGTATAAGAATACTCACTACTAATTAAGTATACAGGAACATGGCCAGAGCGCGCTGCAGACATTATCTGGTCTGCTCGGGAGTTTGCCTTGAGTTCGTGAGGGGGAATTGTATGTCGGGTAGCGGCTAATGTCAGGAACGCATTTACATCGGAGAACTAAACTGCCATCAGACCATCATAAAATGTGGATTATATAGATCCGTACATCAAAAAGGCCCAGAGATGGGAAGCTTGTATGTGCACCAGGGAGGGCCCTGACCGCTACGCACGAGATGTCTTCTCTTAGAAGCACCTACAAGGATGGATGAGCAAGGAGAACAGAAAGCCGAGGATAAAACTTACATCGCACGCGTCTTCTACAGTACAGTCCGCATCTATAGCAACGACACGAGAGTCGATAAGATCTGAGTAAAGGCGATGGGTCTGAGCGCGCTGGACGAAGATAAGGATGAGAGTCCACCTCTGGCATAGACATGACCCCAAGATTCGATCCATTTCTCGGCGTCTGGACCTGCAGGCGCTGATTGAAGCGTCGCCGGCCCCAACGGTGATTCACGACCGGAGGGGCTCCTTGAGTGGGTCAAAGAGAAAGACGCTCTTCGTTGTGGTGCGATCGCAACGGACTGCATGATCTGGTACGAGATGGTGGTGAACGTTAAATATTCTGGATCTTACAGATGTGGAAGTAAAGGAGGAAGTAAAGCGGTGGAGGGGGAACTTTGTGCATGACTTTTCGGCAGGTTTTGCAGCTGCTGCCAACGTCACTTTTTTACGCACGACCAAACTTGCCAATGGCCACTGACCTTCAAGACGTCCCACCTTACTTCATTCATCCTCTTATACCCTCTATATCTGCCAGAAACGTCTCATGTGCACAAGCACTCGGTACGTGAGACGTAGCGTGTCTTGTTCTGCCTGTGTATGGAGACCTAGGTTTCGAGGTCTACGTTGGATGCACCAACGGTGAGCTATTACGATACGCTCTTCAACCCGAACCAGATTCAACAGAGGTTAGTCAACCGAGCATGGGGTATACGTGCGATGCTATACATTAAGTCCGCTTTTACAGCAAGAATCCTACTCCCTGCTCTCACGTCAGAGCCTTCCGAATGGAAAACCGATCGATGAACTCATCCTTATCCCTTACATGTCTCGTATGCTGATATTTTCTGGTAAGCAGACATCAATGCTTCAGTCGACACCACTTGAAGATTCGTTCATAGATCGTCAGGTTCACTTTTATACGTTGCCATCACTTGACCCTGTACCTAATATCAAGCCCATTCGCCACGTGGAGCTCATTGCAGTCGATCAGCACCACCTTTTGCGGGTACCGCCTACAGCGCACGATGTTCCGAGCAAGTTGCAACCGCTCGACTTTTGCGTCATAAAGCGGAACGCTATTGCGCTCTTTAGTTTGTATGAAGAACGTCTGGTTTACTCTCGGGTCAGTCTCCGAAGCGGCTCTACAGGATCGTGCTAGTGTTGACGGTTTCCTGTCTATATAGGAAATTCCATTCCAATTCGGGGCGCAACTGGCACGACGTGCAGGGCAATATCTCTGTGTTGCCGACAACCAGGTTTACAATATTATTGATTTGCACAGTTCTCAGATGTTTCCTGTCCTTCCGGTTAACCAGGCAGGAGATAACATGCCTATAAAGCCGTTTATCGTGTTTATAAGTGAAAATGAGTTTCTCTTACTTTCATGGACGGGAGAAAGCGCCATCGGTGTCTTTGTCTCAGGGGAAGGCGATCCCACTAGGGGAACACTCGAATGGCCGAGGCATCCACTCTCTATCTGTGAGTGGTGATCCCACTTGTTTGCTCGTGTCGAAATCCAAGCAGACTGATGCCGATAGGCTTGGACCATCCGAACATTACAACACTCTTGCCTAACGGAACCATTGAGATCCACAGTGTCGAGACGCAATCACTAGTTCAGGTTGTCCCTGCGCCACCGGAGAGCGATACGACTGCGGATCACAGGATTGGACTGGTAGCATCGGGTGGATACAAAGTGCCGTTTTCAGAACGGTCTGAGAACATGCGAAAGACATTTCTGAGGTTTGATAGAAAGTAGAGGGAAGATTCTCGGTGTGTCCACACAATGATAATGACCTATTGTCGATCTAAAACGGAGTGCAAAGTTAATCCACGTGACTCGGCGTGTCGCATTGCTTTACGGTTGTTTAGACGACGTGCGCTTTGATATATGCATTCTTAAAACGCGCCCGCAGCGCCTCGCCCTCTTCCTTTCTCTCGTTTCGTACCTTCTGGCGATACCAATAATCATGGACGCATCGTTCGATTCCTTTTTTGTTGACCCAGATGAACCGGACACACCAAGTCGTTCTCCTAGCCGGCTTGACTTTTGCCTCGAAGACCCCGAGGACTCGCCGGCGCATGGGATCGACTGGGCCTGCACCTCCTTTCGCGACGATTGCCCATATTCAGTCATCCACGAAGATGCCTTCCAAGTGGACATCGCACCCCTAGGACATCCATGCCTCCTAATGGTGGAATCTCAGAAAAACATCAATGAATTACACACACCCCTTGTTCCACCAGAACACCCAGCGGTCCAAGCTGGCATCGAGACTAAGGCTCCGACACCAATCCGTCCACTCGCACCCCAGCTCCAGATTCACGGGGAGGAGTTCGCACCACCATCCCGCCCCGCGTCACAGAGGCTTAATTATCCCCATCACGGTTTCTCCCGCAGTGCCCTTCTCCAACAGAAGACACTTTGGAATTCAAGACATGAAGAGTGGGTGGAATGGCAGTTGCGCACAGAGCAGGGCAAGGCACACCATCAGAATGCTGAAAGAAACGACGCATATACGGACACTACCACCATCCAACCAAGCTCACCGCCATATATGCGCACCCCAGCGTCAGGTCTAGAGCGCGACTTCGTGGACAAACCAAGGAAACATGAACAAGACGTCCACTCTCTCATTCATCCCCGTGTAGGGGATATCTCTGCTTTGAGAGATCCATATTCTGTGAATGTCGATCGCTGCTTTTCCAGATATCCCTTGTGGACACTTCAAAAGACGCTATATGTGTTCAACATGAACCAGAGAGCTGTGCCATCTGCATCATCCACTTTACGGGTTCAGCCATCTATCTCTTCTTCGACGTTGAGTTCGTATACTTCATCTGCGGCAGACGACGAAGAATCAGATGCGACACTCGTCGCAGACGATAGCTCTGTCGTCAATGGACATCGCCTTTTGGAAAGTTTGAAGAGTGCCGCAGTGCCACATAGTCCCCCATCATGGAGCTACTTCCATAGGTGGGAACGATCATGGTACGCCAGATGGGAATTGTTGATTGGTCTCTTTCGGCGCGGCAACTCTGTCCCCATGGAGTCGGAAGCGTTCCCCGAAGTCAAGGAGGCCGCATCATCGCCTTCCGCACCGCTCTTTCGCTTTACGTTCGGAGGGAGCGATGATGATGAAAACGACGACGATGAAGACGAAGATTATGGGACACTCATCTCACACTCGAGGTTTAGTGACGGGTTTGATGAAGAATGTGAGAGAGCCTTGGCGTTTTATTGCAGGGAATCGAAATGACCGGGAGCGTTATGATGGGAAGTTGGAGCGTATTGAGCGTGATGTATTGTATAGTTTTGTTTAGTACATATCGCCATCTAATCATGATCTGTTGTACCATATGCTCAGCTCACAATCAATCAACTACACTTGTCATCAAAACGGTGAATTCAGCGAAATCCCTCCCAGATTGATAGCATTACCTTGAGTTTCACCGGACTCGATCACTAGTCTGGGAGCCAAACCATCTATGAGGCAGCTTGTAGTCGACTAAATGGTACTCGCGCGGTACTAGTGCAATATTCAGCCTCGCTTTTCACCCCGTGTCTGTGATCTCATCGACATCATTCAGCGGGGACTGACTCACCACGCCCGTTGCCAACAATCATATTTCGTTCAAGCGAACTACGATCAGTCTGGAGGCATAACGCGGCGGCGTTAGTCAATCACCTGGAATAGGTCTGGAACAGTCACATATTAATCTCGGTTGATTATCCAGTGGCTTGACATGCTGAGCGGCGGAGACAAGGTTTGCTCCCTTCCTGATGTCCAGGACGTCCTCTCTCTCTCGCATTCACAGCCCATCCGATGATCGCGTTGACCACCAGTACTAGCCTGGCGTATTAGGGTCTGATCCCCCTGGGAGGATGACCGATTGCCTTTCCCAGGCTTTACAACAAGGATCAGCCAGGGGGTGGAACAATCCGGCGCGTCCGTCTGCTGCGCAATCCGATGCAAAGGACTGATCCAACCGAATCGATGGACGATTACCGTGCGCGACGGATTATTCCGTAAGTGCGGTCCTCCTCAATAGGGACTCCCGTTATCGGATAGCATACAGGTGCCAGACGGTGATAACAGTGGCCTCGTGAATCGAAGCGGAGCGCGCGACAAGTGACCAAGGTATCGTAAACAACCCATTAGGAAGGGGCCATCCAGTATTCAGTCGCGTCGCGATCCCCATTCGGCGATACTATAGAACCAAGAGTAACATTGAACTGAACGACGGGGAGACGAAATGGAGGAAGATCTCGGGCGTTGATGGCCTTACAGGGGAGTGCCGTGGTACCGAGTCTGGGTCCCAGCTCTGTCACGTCACGCTTATGCGGCACACAAGATACATCGGCAATGTGCGGACATGCAGACGAAGGTTCGAGAATTCTAGGGCCTTTCCACGAAAAGATGCACAATAATCTATCTTATCAACGGAGAAGGACCGCAACAAAAAAGGACCAGGATGAAACGAGACGATTTCTCGGGGCAAATTCTGTGATGACAAACAGCCTCGCGAAGGGTCAGTGCTTAGAACATCGGACCGTGTGCGTCTGATACAGATGGAGCAAGCGTGAGCGAATACCCACCAGATTGGTACCTTACAAAGTAGTCAAAAAAAGAACATCGAGGAAGGGTGCGGCACACCGCCGCCGTTTTGATGAAAGTGCATAAAAAGAACCGATCCGAATCAATTGGAGACCCTGCATCAAAAAAAGATGCGACAAGACATTGAGTAGGAGGGACTAGGACAAGGAATTTTGGCCAACGTGTTCATCTCCGCAGGTCAGTTGCTAGTTCTTCCGCGTTCAACGTGTCATCCGCTGCCTCGACTTGATGCTGCTCCTCAGCGCCGTCGCATTATTCCCGTTTCCCAAGGATAGTAGTTGTCTTCAAAAAGATAAGATCCGATATTTGATCCGTTCCGGTAGGCAATTAGTGCTGACGACAACACCCTTACCAACAAGAAGCTCGATAACGAGCCGTGGGTACCGGCTCTCCGAGGAAAGGTTGTAGGTTCCGTGAGATGCACAGATTCGCAAGACGCATGCTGGGGCAATTTGCTAACTCGTTAAGGATTAAGTCGAGAAAAAAAGAGTGTATCTGAACAAGGTCTAGATATCCGACACCTCTTTACCTACGCTCCTATCATCACGCGATCTGTTTACGATAGCCGAACACCATTCTACAGAATTCACCTATGAGTGGTCCGCTAGGTCATATTTGGCTTCGTGGGTTGCTATACTGTCGTGCGGGCAAGCTCTACATAACGCGCCGTAAACGAGACCTTGGCAAGTTTCACCTGTCGGTTAAAGGACCGTCAACACGGTGCTTTTCAAGGCGAACCCAAATCAACGCACGAATCGGTACCACGTCTCGTCGTCCGGAAGGTGAGGCAAGTCCGAGGCTTTTGCATCAACCGGCACCCTGATTCTCTGTGGGGGCCACCAGTGTTTTCCCGTGAGCGCTACGTCCAAATCCGGACACGGCGTACCTGGGGCAGAATTTTATGTCTCAGACGTCGCTTGAGCATTGTCCCCCGAAGAACCTTGCTCAGCGGTGAATGTGTCTTCAAAAACTTGGAAAACGCTTTCGAGTTGTCATATGCCGCATTCAATTGCGCTGTTTCTGTGGGAATTGCACTCGCCAGCGTAGTTCCAGGCGATAACTGTCATGTGTAGACCCCGTGAGTGACACCACGTCTAGGAAAAACAAAGCGATGGAAGATCGTCACCCTGCCCAACTTGATCAGCTTTGCCATGATCAGAGCAACGACGGCCTCGTCCGCTCCGACAATGCTGCCGTCCTTTTGGACGTTTGTCCAGTCAGAGAAGACACCAAGTATCGCGGCTGCGTCCCCCGCTGCTAACAACGGGGTCCATGAGTTCAACACATCTCGCATATACTCGTGGTCCGGGAGGATGTGGGCAAGATCCACACGGTTGAACCGGACGCTCGGCGTCAAACCGTACCTAGAGTATTGACCGTCCAAAATGTCCCGGCCGAGTATATGCGCAGACGTGTTGAACACGTGGAACGTGACATCCATTTCTCTGATGTGTTTCGCGAACTGTCGTAACTGGTCAGAGAGGTAAAAGTACAGACAGCCATAAACATCTTCGGGTTGCGCTCCATATACTTGGCCCGTCTTGATGACCTCGTTGGGACTGAAATATGTGTGACCAACATCAGCATGGAGTGTCGAAAGTCAGTAAATATCCTCGCGACGCACTCCCAGAATCCCAGTGGGTTCTCGATGTCGCCCGGAAGCAATGTCCCGAGGGGAGGAAAGAAGGCGGCGTTGGGTGCTGTATAACGGTCACTGTTGACACTGTGAGGGAGGACAACTCCAGATCGCCAAAACGCCATAAATGCAAGCCTATGACGGGATTTCACACCCGCAAGTGCTCGATTTCTGGCGTCCAGTTGAGCTGGCGTTGCGTTGACGCGCTCATATTCGTTTCGCGCATGTGAGGCTGACAGTGTGGGGCCTGCGGTATACAACAGGTGATCTGTTATTTCCGGAGGCACCAGGCAGGTCAATGTCGCCCGTCGACCCAAGTTGATAGAAAGGGGCTCTGTTTTATCAGTGTGCTGTTGCAAGATCAACACCAGAGAGGCGATGATGCGAAGGCGGTACTCTTCTGGTAAGAAGACAGAGTACCAAAAGTGGAGAGCGATGTCAGCCGCAACTGCTTTATTGGGCATAGTACCAAGTATCAATAGCAAAACGATGTTGCGCGACACCGCAGCCTTCGAGGTGTCGTTGAGTAAAATATGGAGGCGACCTGTGTAATCAGAACCAAGTGCGTTGACTGTGCGCACAATGTTTCGAAGATCTTCAGATGCTAGGTGAGGCCTAAGAATGGGGAAGGAATCGGTCGAATAGTTAATGACCCACCAACGAATGCCAATGATAGATCCCTCGTCTTATCCATTTCGTTATTTTTGAGGTTGATAACATCTACTGCGGGCAGATTTTTGTATCTAAACCGCACCGTTTAGCCGGCGAACCGATTAAAGGCCTTGCACGAACGATGATACTTCACGGGGAGGGCTCGATCTTGTGAGGCGTTCTTTGTCTGCCTGAGCATCACAGTCCGAGAAGGCGGAGACACCACAGTCTATGACCGATCACCGATCAGCTTTGGATTGTGAGCTTGGATGACAAACAGACTTCGTTTGTGTGCAACACGATGTGCCCTCTCACATTTCTCCACGACATTGTCATTAATCCGCCGAGCATTGGAACTTGGACTACAGTCCCTACCTGTGAACAATAAGACACCAATTTGCACTTTGGGCAAGGTAATTTTCCAGGACTCGGGCAAAGGTTCGCACAAGGCAGTGACTCTAGCGGCGGAGACGTGAGTGGTAGTGGTGTCGCCTCAATCACATTTCCGAGGGTATCACAATCAGATGCTGTGAGTAAACCAAGCGGATCGTTTGATCTGATGAAGGAGGCGAACGCACGCTCTGCAGACGAGGCAGTCATGGGTTCTGGTAGCGAAAGTGATGGGGTAAAGTTCTGGCGTATCATCACATCAGCAGGGTCAAAAGATGTGTAAGAGGACTTACACCATTATGATCATCTGCCACTTTGCGAGGGAAAAAACGTGTTGGCCCTACGAGTGACTCATTGAAGGCGGAAGAATTACGAACGTGAGACTCTCAGTATCAGGTGGCGCGCACAAATGGAAGCATGCTATTGAAGAACCTAGACGACTTCGAGAGCAACTTCCCAGAGGCATTCTCAGGTACTGTGTAGGTATGAAGACTGCCTTCCAAACCCCCTGGTCTACAGCTTGCTACGAGCGAGCTCAACAAAACGTTCCGTCCATGTGTTACAGTTTAGTTGGGTCTGTGGTCGAAACTAAGTTAGAATCTCTTAGGCTCGAGAGGGTGACCAGCGCACATAACGGTACCATGCTTCGTCATTGGGAAAGTTAGGAAGAGCGTCGGACTTAGCATCGACAGCGGTTCTTAAGCGCTGTCGAAATTCTGAGCTTAGAAACTAGCCATATTTCTCAAGTGTTCGTGTTACGCACATGTGGAATGATTTTATGCGCTGCTCTCAATTGGAGTTTGATGCCACTACCACCGTGATCCTTCCAGAACTTGGTAAATGCCTTGGATGTATCATAAAAAGCGTCAATGTCTTTCAAAGTGAGAATTGAAGCCAGCATCGGGTCCTCCCGTGCCAGTGGCTGAATCTAGAGGCAGGTTTAGAATAACAGTCATAAAAGATCCAAGAAAATAACGGCATACCCGATTACTCTGCATCATCAACTTCATCGTTCTCTCGAGCGCCGCTGGGCCGCTGTTAGCCACGCGACCGTTTTCTGCAAATGCTATCCAATTCATGAAATACCCGGTGAGGGCGGAGTATTTGGTTTTCGCAAGAAGCGGTTCCCAAGCTTCGACCACACCGCGTATGCCAACATAATTCGGATCCATAATGTTTGACACGTCGATGCGGTCAAACCGGGTCGTAGGTAGGAGATCGCACTGGGTGAGCTGGTTCTGCGCGATGCCCTGTGCCAGCGCGCAGGCTTCAAAATTGAAAACATGCAGCGAGACGCGATGTTGGCGTATGTTTCTGGAAAACGCTCGTAACTGATCTGTCAGGAAAAAATAAAGGCAACCATAAATATCCTCGGGTTGAGCCCCATGTGCTTTACCGGCACTAAGAACTTTGTCTAAGCTAAGGAAGATATGTTATTATTCACGTCCGAATTTGTGCAGAACAAATGCTCACTCCCAGGATTCGAGCGGGTCTGCATAATCTGTTTGTAGCCACATGCCATCAGAAAAAAGGGAGGGATTGGGTACATTGCAATGGGCATTAACAGCACCGAAAGGGAGGATGACACCAAATCGTCGATATTCCAGGAAAGCAAGCCGATGAGAGGGAGTTAATCCCATATACATCCGGTCTCGATAATCAACACGAGAGGGTGCTCCCCTCACGCGTTGGTATTCTTCTTGTGCTTTTTCCGGAGACATTGCAGGCCCGGCATTCTCCACCAAAAGCCTCTGGACGTCGGGAGTGATTAAACTAGTCAACGTCGAATGAGGACCTAAGGGAGTAACGATAACTGGGCTTGCCGAGTTTTGCCCTTTCAATAGTGCTGAAACCATCTGTAGAATACGCAGGCGGTATTCCATGGGCAAGAAGACAGAGTACCAGAAGTGAAGAGCCATATCCGCAGCAATAACTTCATCTGGTATGGTTCCCAAGATCAAGAGTAGCGCAATGTTACGGGATGCGACGTGAGGATCATAATCATTAAGTAAAATATTCAAGCTTCCAGAATAATCAGGTCCAAGGGCATTGACCGTCGAGACAAGATTCCGAATATCACCCGATGCTGGAAGGTAGTTGAGAAGGTATACCTAGAGAATGCAAGACACCCTACCAGCAAACGCGAGAGACAAGTCTTTTTTAAGGTCCTTTTCATTATTTGGTAAGTTGACAATGTCCATAGCTGGGACATTACCCCAGCTATAAGAGACTGTCAGTATTGTACAATTCGAACGAAAGAGAAAACGATGCAAACAGTGACGCGCCCTTGGATAGCCTGTCTCGGTTTATGAATTCCTCGATTGGTGATACCCTTGACCCGTCCACAAATCTAGGTTCACGACCCTCTGCAATCCAGCCGGGCTTCCAGTTGCGTGATCTGATAGGATCTTTGCAATCTAACATGTAGCTGAGTGCTATTTTGCACGCTCTGTATGTAAACGAGCCCAAACCTGACTTGTGGGTTGCCCAATGAGTTTTCTGACATTCCTACGGTGTTATCGATCAGTGATAACATCTAACACGACTGAGACAGTGGCGCCTCACCTTGGAACAATAAGAAACTAGCCTACAGGCACCACAGGCTAGTTTTCCTGGCTTTTCGCAAACAACAAGCTCCTCTACATTGACGTTTGCACACGGAAGTACCTCCAACGGCGGGAACTTGGGGGTCTCGTTCGCGACGCTGTTAAGCATGCCCTCCCAGCCTCCCGTAAACAATGTATAGAGCGCTCCGAGGAAGGACAGGCCGGAGCTGCCCGTGGAAGGGAGAATACGGATACCACCACTCATCGGGTAGACACTGAGGAAAGATATTGGGGTTAGAAAGTGAAAGCGGTCGACAAAAACCAAGTGAATACCTGATATCTACGCCTCGCCTACAGCATGTGGCGCGAGGTTCCTAGCCATTCTGAAAGTAGGGGGATCAGCCCCTCCGCTTTTAGCATCTTTGCGGCGCTACCACACGCTCAGTGCTGTGAGAAATCATTGATGATAAGTTTAATTGAAAACCGGTGTGGCCAAGTGCGGATATACATCAGAGAAAGAAGTAAAGTTGCTAAGGATCGCGTGAGATCAAACGTTGCATCTTCCACTTAGACTTGACTTACCACCTATCGGATCTACCAGACCTAGCAAAATGGCCACCGCCGTTGCTATTGGATGTGAGTCGCTTGGACGGGCGGTCCCACCGTTTACACCGCACGCCATTTCTGTTTCTCTTCCAACTTGGAGTGACAATGTCGGTTATGAAGAAGGTGAGAAACGTGTTGTGGATTCAATGGTTTCAGGATATCCGCGCTTTTTCATACATTTGAGTATCCTGAAGGTGCGCCGTAACTCCACAGATCTCTTCGATTGACCCTTATCATCTCCAGCTGGCCAGTATTTGCGAACAAAAATTTGGTCTGGATGGAGAAAAGTGTTTATTGTGTCCCTCCAAGAAGATCGCAGATCAGTGCCGAGCATTCATAGTCAACCGTGCCGCACTCGCAGGCACCCCGACACATGTCAGACTTGTCCAATACATCATCTATCCCGAAGACATTCTTCCACAGACGCGCCAACGTGCTGGATTGCACATTGCATTGTTTCCCGCAGACATCTTTCCCATCGCGAAGCAGTTTTGGCAGCACACTGGCCTGGGCGTCTCCTCTCGTTTCGCTGAACACTGCCTCTCCCTTTTGCCTGGTCAGGATGGGCAGAACCCTCACTCACCCACATCCCAGTCAGAATCGCCTAGTCCGCCTCGTTTACCCTTCAGAGCCTCTAATAAACACTATTCAGTCAAGCAATCAGGAACCCGCATACCATCTGGGGGTAGCAGCAAACCGGAGGCGTTGAACAAGGATCAAACCACATACCTCGAAGAGCGATATGGACGTAACTTGCCCCTAAGCGCTGCCGCATTTGCAAAACGGGCCCTTCGAAGACGCATAGCTGGTGTTCTTGTCAGAGACAACGTACAAGATGGTCCAGATGGACCCTGTGCTGGTTCGCAGGATGTCGAGATTGGGCCAAGCAACAGAGGTGTACAAGATGTCAGCGAAGATGACGTTTTTCTCTACTCCACGGGCATGGCCGCGATTTGGAGTGCCCACCAAGTCTGCCTCCGATCTCGGGCCCCGGCCAAAAGCGTATGTTTCGGGTAAGTTTGTTCTTTTGCAAGGTTGTTCACCAAAGCTCTCCCATCCGTAGGTTTCCGTACACCGACACCCTCAAGATTTTAGAGAAGTGGGGACCGGGAGCCCATTTCTTTGGTCATGGTCTTGACTCGGACATCGATACGCTGGAAAGTCTCCTTGCGGAGGAATCCGCCAAAGATTCAACAAAACCTCCGATTCTCGCTCTTTTTACTGAGTTTCCATCGAATCCACTTCTGCGCTCAGCGGACGTGCCCCGCCTAAGATCCCTAGCAGACAAGTATGACTTTTTATTGGTTGTCGACGACACTATCGGCAACTTCGTCAACGTCGAGGTCTTGCCGTACGTAGATATTGTTGTTACCAGTCTCTCGAAGGTCTTCAGTGGTGATGCGAACGCCATGGGAGGGAGGTAAGCTGAATTCAATGTTCCGCGTGACTCACTCCTCATGTCTACATACAGCCTCGTCCTGAACCCGAAAGGACGACACTATGCAACGTTGAAGAGTCAGATGACATCCTATGAGGACACATACTTCGACGAAGACGCTCTATTTATGGAACGTAATTCGCGTAACTTTGCCCAACGTGTTCGGGTCATCGATGAAAACACTCAAATCATCTGTGCATTCCTGCGTTCGCGCTCCACTGCAGAGGGTGTACCGTCTGCTGCCATAAAGGAGGTTTTTTACCCGAGGTACACCACCCCTGCCAATTACTTACGGTGTAAACTTCCCGAAGGCGGCTATGGTGGATTGTTCTCCCTCACTTTCACGTCCTTGGCAGCATCGAAGGCGTTTTTTGATGCACTTCCTTGCCATAAAGGCCCGAGTCTTGGCACAAACTTTACCTTGGCTTGTCCATATACGATTCTTGCCCACTATACGGAGCTTGGATGGGCAGCTGGGTATGGGGTTGAGGAAGGCTTAGTCCGGATTAGCGTGGGCATGGAAGATAAGGATTTATTGCTGCGTTCCTTTGACATAGCCTTGAAGGCTGCGGAATCTGCATGTTAGGGTGCACTTCCTCCGTCACGAAAAGATATCCCGTTGCGGAATTCCGAGAGATTGTATGTATTACCCACACGTATACGAGTGGTTGGGATTCAACTCCTCTCTACTTTTCTCTACTTTGAACCATACAAGCACGATCGAGATTATCAATGACTTGCAGGACTGTCAGTATCACTGGTCCTACTCGCTTGCGCCGTCATCCTAGATGATAACTAGGCCACATTACCGTCTATTCTGTCAGCTACCATGGGTGCTCCCCGAGCAAAAGTTGGCGCAAATGGACACGGGGCGATGGTCAACGGGCAATACAGTTCGCACGTTCCGACCACGAGCACAAAAACATATTGCTAGCGCAGTTGACGGGTCTCTGAATCTCCGTGGGTTGCTACATACACGATTATCGAAAGGGAAGCTAAAAGGTGTGGCTGAGGCAAGCTCTAAGCTGGCTATGGAATCCTACGCACTTTCCTTACATGGCCGTTTCTAGTTACCGTCCTCAGACTTCCTTCCTTACACACCATCCATCCATTACATGACCTTGATTGGGGTGTAGCCTTTGTCTGACTTTTCCTCCACGGTCTTTGAGATCCGTCTGGATCCCACTTTCTGATTGCGAAAAAGAACAACCAGTTCCATAGAACCTTCCTGATGGATCTCCCTCTCACTGATCTTGTAATGGTACTGGTTACACAACCCGACGTCGGAACCGCCTCTCTTGAGATTCCCTGTGAACAGTACTGCATGACGAACTCAATACGGCCGTCAAGACCATAATTAAACACAGTCACAGACCCAACGTGCTAACCACACCTGGTATCTCCGGGCGGGAGAGATACTACGGACCAATCATTGATGCGGAACTACAGTGAAATTTTGTCAACGAAACACGAGATACACTTTTTTTTTCTTCAAGCACACTTTCTTGCTTCAAACACTCGCGCACACCAACATGCCAAGAAAAATTTACAAGAAAACGTATACCCAAAGTCCTTTCTGCACGCCTCTATGCCGGGCCAGGGCCCAACACCGCTGATGACATGCTCGAATCTGCCGCATAAGACATCAGATGTCAGGGCAGAACGTGATGGTGTACACGAGATTGAGATCAGAGGGGCAAGTCCAAAGTGCTGTGCCACTCGACTCGTCGTACGCGTAGCAATACGAGTTCGGGCAATTGTTCTCTATCATGGTCCCATGGCGTTAGAAGAAAGTGTATTCTGACGTCTGCAGCGAAAAACGTACTAAAGTAACTGTAGTATTCGACGCCCGAGGAAGGACAAGTTTGAGGCGTGTTGTATTGGCCGGTGCAGCAGTTCGGCGAATTAGCTGAACCAGACGTTAGACCGGATCTTACCGAACGAAAAAAAACGCGTACTTGGGTCACCATCTAAGTTGGCCTCGCAGGCGCTCTTGCATCCAACAGGGAAGCCAGTCGAGTCGTATGGCCCCTTGAGGGGAGCAGGACTTACGGATTGCAATCAATCATTTCGAGATAAAGGGGACAAGAAAGTACAGACAGTTCGGGCCGAGGTCGACAGGGCAGTCTGCAATACCACAATCAACATTGTTTGTGATAGCAAGAGGTAAGTTGTATCCGTCGACGAGGGAAACTAATGGGCTGTCACGAAAAGTTCGCAGCTTTGGGGGAATAACGCAAACCATCGTAGTAATCGTTACCGCCAGAGCCCAAGGTGAACTCCGCTAATGTAGCAGGAGGAACACCCTGCAATGACAGATGAGTGATGAACCGCACTGAAGGGATAAAATAAAACGTACCGTACCAGTACACTCCAAGCCACCATTGCAACCGCCGTCGATGCAAGAGTTAGGACCAGGGTTAGTGCTAAAGTCGCAGTCACGACGACCCTAGAAGGAACATAAGATTGATGACGTTCCCGCTGTCCACCAACGTACCCAAATCCTCCCCGCAGTCCAGTCGCTCGGCACCTGGAAGTCAGCTTACATGAATACCACACGGGGTCAAGTTGTCCGGGAATACGGGTCGCACCTGGAATGTCACACTGGTGTATGCCCCGGCTGACCATCTTCGAAAACATTAAGTGTTCGCGGGAGCTCAGCAAAAGGAACACGAACCCTGTGGGGTAGTCGGGCCAAGTGCCCGTGCCCGTGAACATCGCCGGCCTCGAGGTTCTGTGAGCGGCAACGAAGCTGCCCATAGGAACACGCTCACCAGATAGTGAAAGGGCAACCATTGTAAACGGTCAAAGTACGTTGCGCCAAAGCGCCGGAGACAAGCGCAAGGGATGAGACACGGACCAATTTCATCGTGTTGCAATGGGAAAGAAGCTAGGACCAGATCTAGCTACAGAGCTCCAGGATCAACCGGTCGCTTTAATACTTTGTGAATCAACCGTTGGGAATGCACATGACCATGTGTATGATGGAACAATGCCCCACATACACCGAGTGTTCTTTTCTTTGACGGACACTCACATTGCGCTTCGCAGGCAAACCATGCCCGTCGGGCAGTTCTCGGCGGCCCGCATGATGTAATGAGTGATCCATCCCGTCAGGTGGTATGTAATCCACATGCTGCCAACAACGATCAGTTCGAAGCAAAGTCCCACCCGGATAGAACATAAATAACCGTTGTATATCCTGTTAAGAGACCCTCAGTCTTTTCTGGCAATCAATTCGATTAATCCTGTCTTTCCCCGAGAATCCAATAACCAACCTCTGGTTTCCTCTGCAAGAATTCGCGAAGGAAGATTAAGACGTTGTGGCACTATGAGGCCTGAATCGAAACGTTGGTTCCTCACTGGCAACCTAAAAACAAACTTTGAGAACCAGCGTTTATTCGTCGACGGACTATATTTACTGTAGTGCAAGCTGTGCGGGGCGAAGCACACGAACGCGCGCCGTCCTAGCACTCAGTGAGAAATCCGGTCAATCAAATAAATCGCAAGACGAAGTAACCACTGGCGTTTAGAAATCAACCATGTGTTTCCGGTCAAAGGGCAGGGCACTCACTGATGAGGTGAGTTGCTGCAGTAACACGACTGCTCGGGATGCTGCAGTTCCCCGATAATTCTTACAAGACGCGACCTGGAGAATCCGTCTAGTAATAACATCGGCTCCTCGACGGCGACCTCGAAATGCCATACCAAGGGAGCGTGATCCTGATTTCCACCTTGAGAGTGATATCAGATGTGGTGGTCTCAAGTAAAGTTTTTCACTGCGGCGGGAGAGTTTGTGCGGGACGAAGCCTTTCCCGTCCACTGTCAGGCCATCGGAGTGCATTGCCTGCTCCCTTCATCTTGATAGCTTTTCTTAAAGTCATCAACATCTTTGCAGACGAAATTTCGACCAAAAAGGCTCTCTCAACACCACCGTCGTTGGCCGAACAAGAGCTTGATTGGATCCATCTTGTAGTCTCAATGAACAGTGATTCGGGTACCGTGCACAGCACCAGAGACAGGGACTCTTTACTTTTACTTTACTAACCTTTTACACGTGACACGCGTGACGAGCAATTTATTACAGCGTCTGTCTATCTCCTTGATGGTAGCTCGGTATACTCTGTAACATACGCGTTCCGGGCCTGGATCTTTTTCCCGTCTCTAATTCCGGCCCACCAGCTCAATCCGAGTGACACGATACATGCAACCAACGTCACTTGCAAACTCCCCAAGTAACATGCCTTGCCATCGAAACATTGGTGTTCCGAGGGCAGCCCGCGTAGCACCAAGGTCATCGACGACCAGGCACGTGCCATGACCGAGGAACGCACGTCCTGCGCTGGCGCATGGTTGTCTACCTCATGGCCAAACATGAGAGAAAAAAGATTACCCCCCAGAACGGGTGCGAGTGAAATATACCCAGAGTTCTCGGAGAAGTGAGCTGATATAGGGAATGAGTGTACATAAATAGTTTTCGCACACAGAAAACCGGACTCACCAAGTCCAAACCATTCAATCATGATCGTTGGACAGCCCCCCCACAGAGATCCATACGCAAGCCCCAATAAAAGAGTCGCTATCCATAATGCCTCTGCAGAGGAGACAACAAGCGCGGTCACCTGTGAGATAATGAAAAGGGTCGAAACGATGCAAAAATAATAGGCTCGTGGAAGCTGGAGGCGGGTGTGTGTAAAGTCGGACACTAAGCCTAAAGCAATATCAGCTATAGTTCAGAAGAAATAGGAAGAGTCCCACCAATTAGAACGCGCCCCATGGAGTTTCCTATGCTTAGGATGGATACCTGAGTGACCTGCAGCTTAGCCGCTTCAACCTCATCATAAACTGCATGCGTTTTGGCGTAAAGTGCTTGTGACATTGTTCCGACATTGTTTATATCTATTGGAGGTAATGTGATGCGACAAGTTTCCACAAAGTTCGGTGTACTGACACATGAGACCAGTTCCGCCACCTATGACAGAAAAGTAAGTGTCAATTCCACACGACTGCGACAACCACCCACATATTGCTGCGATCGCGAAGACAAGGTAAAAGTCTGGAGTGAGCCAAAGTTGTTTTCCGTGGATATCTGGTAAAGCATCTTTGTTCCCTATGATCTCTTGGGATAAGAACGGTGCAGAATCTGCGTCCACTTCAGCATCTAGCTCGGGATCCGAAGCCATTCGTGGCTCCTCGACCGAGACACTGGCATCCCCGGTCGGAATGAGATCATAGCCATCCATAGTGGACATATCTGATCTGTTCGCGTCGGACGGGGAAAGAGGGATTGGCTTGACAATGAACAAGCCTATGAGCATCGGAGCAGCTGTTCCGATGGCGAGAATCAGTAGGAAGGCAGAGGTATCTCCAGGAAAGAGGACGTGCGCAAGCAGAGAAAAGAAGAAGGCAGAGAGCCCGAAACCCGATAGCACAAGACTGGTAGTAGTGGCACGCTAATGAATATCAGTCGTATCGATTCTGTATAAACATAGATCGTACAAGGACAAGAGCACGCACAGCATTCGATGGGAAACTCTTCGCAGTTGCGTTGACGGCAGCGCCGGCACCTGCCTGACTCCCCAAGCCTGTCATGAGACCACATGCAACGAGTAATATAAAGTGTAGTGCCGAAACAGTCGAGCTGTTGCCTGTACCGTCGTCATAGATTCGCTTGGTTCCCGAGTAACCAGCGAGGAGAAAGAAGCAAGCACCAATAAACGGGATTCGAGGGCCCTTGTGATCTACGATACGGCCCCAGACGGGGCCAGAGATGCTTGTGCCAACTATGGGGGGCTCAACGAAGAGATGGTGGATATAAGTGAGCCCGTACTGTTTCCTGCAAGACCGACGATATTCAGTTGCGTATGAGATATTCGAAGGCGAGCACCCAGCTGGGGGGCGTAAGCTGGACATGGTGTTTGTGGGAACAGCAGGTGTGGGCGAAGAATGGTAACGCACCAGAGTATATCTGCAAATTACCACGGGTCAGTGTTTTCCTACATATGCTGAACACACTCACATAGTTGGTCCCAGAACTCAACGCGACGAGGATGGAACCGAGAAGCGTGACAATTCGAGACGTGGCAAGTATTTTGTCTGAGGGCGTGGGCTTGTACTTGCCATTCACTGAGCTCATTTGCGTGCGCTAAAACACTGTACCCGTAAACGGAAGAAGTCTGGATAGGTGGTCTTGACTTGAAGTTTGTGCTATGCCGAGAAGACGTAAAGTAGAGAAGCGAAAACAACTTCACTTTCCATAACTCAAATGGGACACGGCCAGACCTAACTTGAAGCACACGCACTGGAACTTGCTCATCGATGCCAGTGATAGAGTAAGACGCCATCAGGATACGCTGACTCAACGATCTCCATGTTGCATCAACTCCACCAAGAAACGCTTGCCTGAAACTTCTGTCAGCATCACCCTTGTCTTCCTAAGCTCAACACAGCCGACATCAAGGGCAACGTGATCAGATCACTCTTTCACCTCAAACGCTTCAATATATCAGTAACTTGAAATGCGAGCGAGCGACCAAGTGGAGAATCGTCCACCTTCCGCCACGGCTAGCCTCCAAAATGCACACCCTCTTCGAGACATGACTGCAACCATGGTCGCAGTCTGGCAAACCATCAGCCCACATGTAATGTAGTCTTTGTCGGCACATCGTGCCGATAACTCAACTTTTGTCAGCAGATCGCGCCACCTGAGTGGGATTATGGGTCAAGAGAAATGTTGCAAGGTAATAATATCTTGTGTCTGCTTTCGTGATAACTGGCTAGTCAGATGACACAATGTTATAAAAAGGGTCCCACTGGATCCAGTTGCTGAAAAGTCCACGAATATGTCTTCTCATACTTGGCTTGTCACCGGGTATGTCCTCTTGATCCAAGGTTCTAGCGTCTCTTTGCTTATGCATTTGGTGCAGTGCATCCCGGGGAATCGGGCTTAGCCTCGTCCAACAGCTGCTCACTTTTCCAAACGTGGTTTTTGCTGCTTGTCGAAGCCCTTCGACCGCTACAGCTCTTAATGCCTTGCACACTTCTTCCCCTGAAACTGTTGGGAAACTTCACATTGTGCAAATGGACGTGACAGATGAGGCTTCTATCTCTCGTGCGAAGGACGACGTCAAGGACATCCTTGGAGACGCCGGGCTTGACTATCTCATCAACAATGCTGGCATAGCACGTACTTTCCCTCTGTTCATTTAACTCGCTGACATCATATAATATAAAGCTCATCAACAACGACACACCATCAGCTCTGGATCCAAGCGTCTTTGTTCAGACTGTGATGACAAACGTTGCGGGGCCTGCACTTGTCACCCGGGCTTTCACGCCACTTGTTGAAAGAGGCAGTCGGAAAATCATCGCCAACATATCGACCTCGTTGGCCAGCATCAGTGGTGACCGTGGTGTCCAGTACACGACTTACAGCATCTCGAAAGCAGCCCTTAACATGCTGGTATGCAGAGCTGACCCATTCTTCCCTCAGCTGATTTTTTGGTGTCTAGACTTACAAACAATCAAAGGAACGTCCAGACCTGATTCCATTCCTCGTGGATCCGGGTTGGGTAAAGACGGGTAAAAGTATTGTTAATCAAGGGCTTCATTCTGCTGACATGGATCTTCAGCTTTGGGTGGGGAAAGGGCTCTCCTCGAGCCTTCTGAAAGTGCCAGTGGAATAATCAACGTCGTGTCGAACGCAGATCAGTCGTACGCCGGGTCCTTTGTTAATTACAAGGGCAGCAAAATGTCTTGGTAATGTGTTAGTGAGTTATTCAAGAATAGGTGCTACTCCGTTTTATCAAATATCAGCGCGCTGTGCTTGTTTGTTTTCTGTTAAGGAGACGCTTTGAGTGTCTCTCACTTGGCCGACAGAACGCCTACTAAGCGTGCTCGGAACATTCACCGTCCTGGACGGCCTTTCGTTTGCATGTTATCAGTGCATCTTCTGTCGTACACACCGACCACGATTCTGCGTAAGCTTTGAGTGACACTCGAAATGACTGGTTTTGCGGGATAATCCATGTACTTAAATGGGCAGGCCACGGAACGGTAATAAAGAGTCAAATATAACAGGCCAGACTCACGCAAGAACTTCTCTATCGGTAATCCGTTTTACTACCAGGATAATATAGCGATGCACCTCGAAAAGACACCATACAATTGAGAGCTCCTCCCCTGGCTGTCGAATAAACCCACCCACAATAGATTTCATCACCTCACTGGAAAAAGGGTGCACCACAGTTATTCCGTATCTATTGTCGATTTACAACTCATCGTGCGACCGCGCCGACTCTGAACCCTCTTCTGTCCTCGATTCCACACCCTGCCCATTACTTCCAGCCAGCACGTTCGCGTCTGCCGTCGCCGCGCTCGCATGAATCTTGCCCTGCGCAGCCAGCCGGCGTGCAAATTGAGCAATCTCGTTGTCGTACACCTCCCACTCGGGAATCTGCCGCGCGCGCAACAGTTTGGGTTCTTTCTGTACGTCTATATGAGCGGATAGATATAGGGTCAGATGGGACCGGGGACGGACCGTGAGCGGGTTTTGACATAGGTCAATCGTCTTTGCGCGGTGGAGTCTGTCTTTGCTGCCTGTAGTCGACCCGCATTTCAGTATCGTACAGAATGGGCGGGTCAATGTGCCAACATACACCAGGTCTCACACTGAACAATCATCGTGAGTATCGTACTCCCGTCTTGGCAGCAATTTGCTTACCCATAGCCAGTCCTCATGCAGAGGATGCTGTACCTACGTCAGTAGTTGCCCAACTAAGGCGGACCGGACTTACGATCGGAACTTGGGCCTGTAAACTATTTGGGAGATCTTCACGACAACATGAATTAGCTTATTCGACGTCATTTATGAGAAATGAACCTTGGTCTAGATTTGCCAGCGAATTAGGATCTTGGGACAACATTTGATACGTTCCTCGGAGAAGATCCTACACCGATCATAAGCATACGGACCTGCTTAGCGCATTCAATCACCTACCCCAGCAGCCATCTTCATTCAACGGTTAGGAAATGTCAAATTCTCACACAATCAAGTACCCACCTGACGGAAACGAACAAGATCCACTACGTACAGGGCACTTGAAAATACTTGAGGTCAAGAGGAAAAGAAGAAAGTCCGCCTCGGCAGCCTACCTAATGTGATAAGGTCTGCCCTTCAAGAAATCATGCCAATAACCCGTTTTCCAGAAGCGGAAACCCTCCATCTCGTAATTGTCATCCCCCATTGGCGTGTAGCCGTAGGGTGCGCCATGAAGATCCAAATCAACCAACTCCTGGAGGTCCGTTCGTACGATCTGATCGGCGTCCACAAAGATCACCTTTTTGAGATCCATCGGAAACAGAACGTCGAGGAATAGAATCTTGTAGGCCCATATGATGCGCTGTTTTTCCTTTTGTGCCCTAAGCCACGACGGCCATTTGTACGTCACTAGCTCGTACTGGAAACCGTATTCCTCCGCCATGTGTGGTATGAATTCCTGAGAAATGCGTCAGCACACGGCAGACAAGGGCCATCAAGACACGTGCGAGGAAGGACGGCGACAGGAAGTTCTCGATAAACCAAAATTTGACGCTGCTGTTGGTATTACGCAATACGCTGAGGATCATGATGGATGCAAAACGCTGCAGTAAAACCGCTCAGAATGCGAGAGATTTCTTTTTCAACACGTGTCCTACCTCATACAACAGGCCAGACGCCACAGTGAATATATTGATGTCAGCTTGACCACCGCCTTGATTCTGGACAGCCTTTGTCTTGTCGTCCGCTTTTGGTTTCAAGAGCGAGGTCACCCTAAAGAGAGACATTAATCCAAAGACGGGTGCCGAACTGTTGGTACTCGCTTGGACATCCAGCTGTCCACCATACTCGACCCTTCATCAGGCGCACCTTGCAACCCATCCAGGACATCCAACCTCTCCGCGCCAGGTTTCCGAGCAAGTCGTGGGTACAACGTGAGTCCGTCAAAGCTCATCACCATCAACTCATCTCCAGCAACACCGACAGACGGACTATGCCAGCCTTCACTTCCAACGCTCTCGAGCTCATAAATATCTCTCCCACGACCCTCTCTGATCTCAAGCCGAAAAGTGCCTGGCCGCGCCTTGAATTGCAAGTACCCCAAATTCGCAACGACCTGGGTGTCATCGACGACTGATCCGTCCTTGGTACTGATAAGTTGGAGCTGGACGCCCCTAGGTGGACTAAAAGTCTTTAATTCACGCGCATGTCCTTCCACGACGAGGTAATCTAGTGCAAAGAGTGCTTGAATCCCACGGGTTTGGTCTTCGGGGGCAAGTTTGCTGAGCTGAATGTTGTCAAGGTCATAAAGCGCTTCACGGGGTCGAACGAGCCATGAAGGTGGAACATCCATGCTCAGCGTGTAAATTGGTTCTAGTGGAAGCCCATTGAAAGTCACTTGGGCAGGAATTTCCTCTCTAAAAGGGGTCAAGACCAAAAGTCCGAGTCCGAAAGAAAAGCATTACCCGTTGGCATCATACGTCAGATATGGAACAACATTATAGCGGTAGAATCTCTTCAGCGGTACCTGAATCTCACCTTGTTCAAAAGCAAACCAACTGACGGAAAAAACCCTTTCGTACCTCGGTGTGTTGAGTAGGATTTAAGTAGAGCTCAATGTAGACATCAGGGAATAGTTCCCGAGAGTGCTATAAAGCCATGAGAAATTTCTAGCGGTGTATTGTAGTTAAGGGCTCACTGCCAATATCGTCGACCAACGCTGAGCCGTTTCACTCAGGGGGTCCACTAATACCGCGACGTGAGTCTGAGCACTTGTGGTGTCACCCACGGTGATTTTACTACAAGATATATTAGCAAAAGAGGGTGACAAACCAAAAGAGCGAGTCAGAGAAATTCACGTGTAGTTTCCCGACAAAAATTGATAATTTCGCGTGCGCGCTTTAGGTGTCGAATCGAAAAGGCCCACCTCTGAAGGGTCGGGTTGCTGATCGGCATAAATGATGGAAGATGCCATCGAAATCAAGTCTGCGCGTTGGGATCTGATCGTGTGTCATCCACATGTCTAGTCAACCCTGTATTGCAACTGGCAGGATGGCACGACTTACGCGTCCGCAGCACAACCGCCATCAACGATCTCATTAACTCCATCGGCTACCCGACCAATGCGCTGTTTGATTTCAAAGTCTTCTAACATTTCGAAATCTTCTGCCACAAATTCGGAGTTTGTATCGAAGGGTCCAACGAGCTGTTTCACGAGGCTGCGTATGAGGTCAACGCATGGTCTAATTAATACATAACGTACGCGTCCATTGACCAAGACGGCCCTCTGCCCTGGCTCAAGGCCAAGTTGCCGAGCGACAAGACGACTAGCTTGAAGTAGGCGATTGAATTCCTCCGAGGGCATTTCGACTTCGGTAAGAACAAACGGTTCCTGCGCAGTGGATGTGTGGTGTCGGTCTGACTCATTGGCTAACACCTCCAGGAGGCGTGCAGGTGAAACATTGCCGAGGCTACCTGCATGCAGAAGGGCGGAAATCATTCTAGAAGTTGCCCCAGCGGGCTTCGTCTCAGAATTAAGGATAAAGGTGACCCGAGTTCTGACTGAGTGTACCTGTGCCAGCAATGAATATCGCCAACAATGGCGCAACAAAGCATAAATACCAGAAATTTGAGTGCTTCTTTTACCAATTCAAGCCCCTCATGCGAATCAAAGTCGGCAACGATGTATACTGTGGCCGCAAGATCATCCGCCTGGTCTGCTCCTCGTGAATGCGGCAAAACAGAATAGAGAAAATGTACCCACCGGGAACGACAAAGGATGAATTTGTTGTCCGGAAACCAGCCTGCGAGAATACGTCAGGTAAGTTGAAGATCCGTAAACTGTTTTCAACAGGTGTCTGTCCCCTGCCAGATGGACCGTCAACAAAAATATACGGATTCCGACGGGAAAGCGTCGAAGGTAAGTCATAGAAAAACGTCGGCATCAGTGAAATATCGTCATCTGTGATTTCACCGGTGTACACCTCGGAGGATGTCAGCGATAGCACATTAATCAGTATACATTGCACACACCAATTCCTGAAGAATCTGCAACTGCATAGTAACTTCGCTAGCCAATTGTTGAAATAAGTTCTGCACGTCCAACGTCGTCGGCATGTTCTGGGATGTGACGGCAGATATCACTTACATCGCTGATAGAGAAATACCTTCCATTGACAAATGCGTGGCCTTTGCCAGCAGCAGCTTGGGTACCTACGCCTAGCCTTCGGCGGTATTTCGATGATCTGGCAATGATGTCCTCCGTGGTTATCTCATCCGTAAGCAGAATGTTTCCCCGCGCAACCGCGACGAAATCGTCTTCAGCACCGAGTAAATGGAATATTTGCTCTACTGTTTGCCACGAAAAACTCGACAGTCTGCGCTCTCCATGAGCGCGTGCGATCTGCGACAAGTCAGGGGTGTCGGTGTCGATAGGCTGGACCTACGTACACCTTGAATAAATGTTATCATGCGGTCGCGACCGTACTTGTGGTTGAAATAATATACGAGATGGGCCATCTTGAGGCCTGGAGAAAAGTAAGTATCAGCTTGCAAGTAATGATTCGTGACTCACTGTCACCCTCGCCGTCGGGGATCATGCCCCATCGGACCGGAAATCCTCGAGTCACAAAGTGTTCCGACACACTGCTAAGAAGCGACAGGGATCGCGTTTGGGCCAGGTCAAGGACGAAAATCACGTTAATCAGATTTTGCCGAATCCTTAGCATGGGTGAAAACAGTGACATCATGTGTACACGGAGAAGCTGTGGATATTCCCACTCTAAATCAGAAGGGAATATCAACCAAGAAGAAATCATACAGACAGCATGTAAAGAGGGGCTGGATTGGGCGTAATGACCATCGGTAGTCAAATCATTCCAATACAGGACAACGCCTCCACCTTCCTGTCTATCACTTGCATCGACGAGTCCTCCAAGGAACTCCGAAACTTTTTGGGAGAATGAAAAGGCTTTCTTTTCTTGAGGAATATCGCCAGCCTTATCCACATGTGTTTGCGTAGAGCCCCACGTGGGCGCCATCTTCGACGCTGAAGAACTAGGTTGCTGGGAGGTCTGCACAGGATGTAGAAGAAGTTCAATTGCTTGCTCTGCTCTCAAACCCAAATCGACAAGAGATTTGACCAGTGCACGTTCGTGTTGCAGGGTATCCAAGAGCCTAGGCATGAAGTTCAGCCACTACAATCAGCGGGATGTGGTAATACCCGTACGCAAATATACTTGCTGTGCTGCCTTCGTCTTCATTGATGGGCCGTCCGTTTACCCATACTACGTTCAGACCCTGGGCCGCCTTGACCCAGTTATCATGAACTTCGTTTTCAATACCGTCTGATACTTTGATTTTCCGAGCGAGTGAGGTTGCATAAAGCGGGAATGAATTGGTGAGTGTCTGAAACAACCGGAGGTCAGAAAGCGGTGCGCCACGGTAATTATCCCAACATTGGTGAACGTGTCCCGAGCTTATCCGAGGTATATTGGAGAAGGTCATTATAAACTGGATTGCTTTCATGCCGAGATCTGTTGAACAACCATGAAGCCACACCCTTGGCCAGGCGGAAAATATAAAACAGACCAGCGATCTCTTCGGAAGTCAGTGGTTCGCCTTTTGTTGCCCTCGATTCGGCTTCTTCGTGGATAAATGGCAGAGATTCGAAGATACAAGTGAGAATTTCTTCGAGGTACTCGTCCTCATTTTCTGTAAATTCATTGGAATTCTGGGTAAGAGTGTCCTGACGCTGATTTCTATCATCGAGAACAAGATAGTCCATTTTTTTGAGGTCAAGAGAAACACCGTATCCAGAGAGGTAAATTGATAAATCGCCCTTGACATACCCCGTGTTCCCGTGGGCCCAGCGGAGGACATATTCTACTTTTGGTTCCAAGGAGAGAAGTGTCTCATGCAAAGAATGGAATGATTGAGCGGTAGGGTCTGCAAAGTGGATGGCTGTGTACCGTGCTTGTCCCGGGGACGGAGAAATTCGATGGACATGATCCAAGGGAAGATGCTTCGGTTTCACAGCGAAAGCAGCATCTTCTTTAGAATTGGCAAACCGAAGAAGCGTCTCCGCGTCACAAACCACCTGACCGTACCAGTCAACCCAAGATGCACATTCCGGACTATGAAGCTTGTGCTTATCCGACAGATTTGCAACGTAGCGGGCATAGTACTCAGAAGAGGCGGTCAAGCGTGGTGTCATGGCGTGAAGTGCAAGGCGAACACGAGCAGAATGGAGGGCAACCGCCTGAATATGATTGGCCGCGACGGTGAAAACCGCTGTATGCGCCTGCTGCGGCGTAAATGGGCGTTCTAGGAATGAGGATGCAGAGAGGAGAGGAAACAGGGCCGAAGGGTCCTCCATCGCAATTGCTTCACTAAAGACGGTGAGCGGACGTAGGTGAGGGAGATATACAACTTACAGTGCTTCAAGCAATGGGTCGCTAGTTGTGAAAGACGAACGGAGTGAAACAGTAACTGGCGGAGACGTTCCATGTGCACTGATTGCACCCAGAACAACACCCGCAAGGGCAAAGACGGTGCGCGGTAGCACCATCATAACAACACGCAAAGACACTGAGTCGACGTCGATAGGTCTGTATGTCACGTGATATAACTTTCGCTTTCGCAAAACGCCACAACTCCGCCATATAAAGGGCCGACACAGAGCACGTCTGTCTTGCTCTTAACCCACGACAGCTCGAAAGCTACGAAGCTTGGCACGCGCAAGATGTGTTTCGTACGCGTCTTTTCTCTTGAGTGGGAAGGTCTGAGCATTGCAGTCATCCTCGACTGTCTCTAGCTGGGACCAGTCTTCATGGACTGAGCGCAATCGTGCAGTGGTCAATTTTGAAACGCGTCGTGATGATTGGATGGGTGTTCCCTTTCCATTGTTCTGTGCGCTCTGTCGCGGTAATTGCGTCCAAGGACGCACAACGTAATTCACAGTCAGGTGATTGTCTGTGACTGGGTTACATGATCATCCTACACGACATTCCGTCTGCAACGACGGTCACTTCCATACCTGCATAATCCCCTTTATCGCTCTTGGTATGCGCACCATCCCTATGCGCACCCTGCACACTCCCCAGGTTACACACTCATCCCAAAGGGCTCTCCTTCCTACCTGCCCCCTCCCCCCCTGTCATAAGGGTACCCGTGCCCGCATGCTCGTTCTGAAGCATCGCACTCCTTCCTGCCTGCCGTTGGTCAACCCTGGCTATGTTGTCTTTTGTGCTGGTTGTCCGGTGCTGCATTTGCTGTTTTGTCCACCAGAACGGCCATTGTATCCGCACGAGGAGACACGCGGAACTGTTATCTTGGAAAAGACTATCCGCCCTCTAGTCCGCATCGTGGCTCGCGGCCCATGTTGATCGTGAAACTCGATTCAGACTACTCTGGACTGTCGTGGTCCATTTCTTCCTCCTGTCTCTTCGTGAGGTTGTAGTACTTGAACACCTTGCACTCGTGCAGATCTGGCTACTAGATGGCGTGTATGTTGGTGTCTACCACTCAGAGCTACCGTATGTAGAATAAAATTGGTGATTACAATGTTGTAACTTATTGGTTGGTTTAATGTATATAAATCCTTGCCTCGTGAAATGAATGAATGGTGTGCTGACTCGGATGGCGATCGAGATGAAATCGATATAGGCCCGCAGCTTGTGCGCACACAATGTGAGGACCAAAATGGTGCTAATGCACGTTAATATGGTTTGTGACAGCTTCTTTTCGCTTCAGAATACCTTGACGAGTTGAAAGGTTGCCTCATGTTGATGATTGGGCCATATACGCACGGTCCATAAGTGCCCTTCCTTTGCCTGATCATTGCGGCTTCGTTCGCCCCTGGAGAAGACAATGAATATGACCGTTCACAGGCACTGTTCTGTATATGATTCTCCTGTCCCACACATCGTGACAAGTAGCCCAAAGGCGCGTTGATTATCTGCCTTGACAAGTTGAGCGAGGGTTGTGATCGGGTGAGAACGGGCATCTAGACGTGGGGAGTTGTCAATTGCCATCTACAACCATTCTCCTCAATGGGGGTATCCATGGCAAGAGTGGGTCTCGTACGGCCGGATAAGAACTGAGACCGAGTTTTACATTCTCACTAGGTTTGAAAAACACGGACCGCTCCGGGGATGATCTGAGCCGAGACCTATATGGATGGTGTGATTTCATTTTGCTTTTTCTTGCCTTGTTTCAGCATCCATCAAACGAAGGAAGGGAGGGGAGTTAATGCGCTGAGCGATAGGCATGTGAGGTCGGAGGCACTCCGATCGAAGCAAGGACTGAAATGCACATCAAACAATGGAGCCATACTACAAGGTTGGTAGGGGAACAAGAACGTGTTCGATGGGGATCAGAGCTGTTGAACAACAAGAGCGTGTCTTGCTCGCTTCGAACATTTTTTGTTCGGAGTCTGACTCGCATGGACGCAGTTGTTCTGTGGATCCATGCACGCACCGTGTGCAGGTGTGGATGGTAGGACAGGCAATAGACAACGTTCATGATGGGTCAGGGGATAGTAACAGAGTGGTCTAGGGGGGCGGGCAGCATGTTTTGGAAACAAATCTCGAATGTTACGAAAAGTACATGCACAGGACACACTGAGCAGTAACTTTAACCTTGAGCGTATCTGTCGGGTGTATCCAAAAGTATCCGAGGAGATTGAGAATGCAGGGAGGAGTACGTCAATGGCACAGCAGAGATGACGGTTCCGCGCTAGACCGGCGAATAAGGGACACCAGGCTGTGGACGGGCGGACATGAACATGCTCCTATCAGGGATCATGGAAACGAGGAGGCGAACCCAAAAAAGGACACGTGGGACCAAAAGAAAGGAGTTAAGGAAAATGTCCGATGACTAATATCCACTCGCCGATCTCAGGGCATTTTTTTAAAGTTCAGCCCAGATTCATTCTCCGACTGATCATGGGATTTCTTATTATGGCAGTGTCTTACGCCTAAGCGGGCTGTGCCGCCGTCGGAGAATTAAAAGTGCTCCAAAGCCGGCTGACACGAGATCACACAAAATCGAGCCCGTCGACGCCATCCCACACACTCTTCGATAGCCCTCCCTTTTTTTTTTTCTTTTTCTTTTTTTTTTATTATTTCTGCCTCAGATGCTCCTCACCCAAAGACCCGTCCCATTCCCCATGTCTCCTCCATCTACACACCGTCGACATCCCTCTGCACCACCCGCCGTCGTCGTACAGCCAACCAAAGTGCCCGGCATTCTCTCTATCGCAAAGCCTCTTCGCGCGGAGTCTCCACGTCAACACCACCAACAGACACATCCACGTCATCCACAACGCTCCACAAAGCAAAGACCTCCACAGTCCACCTTACGGACCCATGACGACCCCACACTCGACAAGTCCGACGTCACTCTCCCCCCTTTGCTCGAGAAGCCGCCCGCGCAGCCCGTCACCCCCCCCACGGAAAAGCATCCCCGCGGCCGACAGACCAAGACTCCGAAAGATAAGGGTGCGACTAGGTAGATTCCTTGCACTTCTACCCCCTCCCTCCCTCATCTTCCCTGCCAGGAGCTCTTCCACTCATGGTCACTCACGACGCAACAACGTTCGACAACCTTCCCCACCTATCCCTTCCTCGCAGGTAGAGGGCCTCACATCATCCCCAGCCCAATCTTTTGCCCATCGCACTAGCAACCCTGCGGCAAATTCGTTCGATCCCTTTATTCTTAGCTCAGATTCCGATTCCGACGTCGCTCGCCCTTTCCCATCCAAACCCGGCCCTGCAAAATTGTCTCCCCCTCCCGCCGGCAAGAACACTCGCCGCCGAAACAACACCACGCAGGGTCCCTCCACTCCGTCTCCCGCTTCCCGTCCCGTCCCCGTTCCAAGGGGTAAGCCAGCCCATAGAACCAATCTCTCGAGATCCGCCCCCAGCCCTCAAGCACACACTCGCATCGACAAGAGGCGGGCACTAGCAGGCAACCCCTTGGATTTCCCCATTTGTGACGACACCACTGACGTGGAGGACACCTCGCCACCCTCCACTCCATCACGCGAGCTCCCCGCAAACAGCATGTGGCACCGCCTTTCTTTCGACGGTCCTCGCACAGCACCCTTATCTTCTCCCAACCCTTTCTCTTTCGTTTGCCATGCGGACTCGACTCCGTCACGGCCACGTCATCTTCATCAACGCACGCCAAGCGACGGCGTATTCAATATGTCCTTTGATGAGGACATGTCTTCGACCTCAGATGCTCCGGAAGAGCTTAAGAAGCTCTTTAGCTTGCCGTCGAAACGGTTTGGTTCGGTTGGGGTCAGCGTCTCTCATGCTGGCAAGGACAAGGCCGGATTCTTCGCCAGTTCTGTATTTCAAAACTCGCCCAGCCCGGACGAGCTCCCCCCTCCCGATTTCTGAGCAGCTTTTTTATCATCAAAAGTGTAGAGGTGCGTTATCTCATTTTATCCTCTGCTTTGTCTCATGTCCCCACAGCCTAGACTATTCGTATTGGCAAACAGCCCCATTAGATTAATATCACTTCCACCGACATAATGATCTCCTTCCTCCCTCGGAATGTCTCGCCTTGTCGATTCCGTATCGACCTGACGGTTGGCTTGTTCCTACTTGTCGACGGCATGGTCTTCCGGGTCGCTCCGTGTCTCATACCGTTTTTTTTTTACCGATATCGTTATTCTTTCGGCAACTTCCGGCGTTGGTTCTTTTTTGTGGTATTTTCTCTGGGGCTGTTGGTTTCAAGCTCGTTCGGCATCATCCAACGGATAGTGTTCCGCTCTTCACTATGGTTCTATCACTCGGCTTCTCCACTGGTCATGGTCACTCGCACAGGATACTCGCGTTTTCTCAAGCCCGGACGTTACATTCGGCCCCCTCTGGCGTCGATATTCATACCTCGCTCGCCAGCGGGTTTACGTTCCTGCATCCCACCTCTTTTCATTTTTTCATCTATTTCTCCTCCTCAATGTGTCAGTATCACCGGCTCATTTCTTCATTGCATGCTTTCGTGTCATCGCACAACGCTTCTTATTTGGTTCCCGAGAAATTGGGTCTGTACAAAAGGAGTCGACGAGGCCACACATACATTAAAAGCAAATCCTCCTCACAAGCTTCGGCTCAGCCATGTGTATATGACGATCCCCTGCCGTTGTTCAGGTTGCGCGCCACACTCAGCTACAAGCACAACTATCCGCTTGCTTATTTATGCGCACCTTTTGCGCACCGCGCGCAGGGTTCTCATTTCTTCCCCTTTTTGTGTTCTTGGATCTTGGGACTCTCGTGATATTCCTTATCACTCCTCCCTACATGTTCCCGCCACTACCTATATGCCACAACTTTTTGGGTTCATGGTTTGATAATTTTTCTTTTCTTTTCCCCGTGTTTTTTTTAGTGATTCACTCGGAGGCCTGGCTATTGATCGCTTCGTTGCCGAGTTTCATTTTCCTGCTCGGGGATGTTCTCTCCTGAGCTTACCTCTTTCCCCCACTTTGACTTTTTTTTCTCCGTTTTCAACACTTGTATCAATATCGATTCGGCCCACCACTCGGACTATCGCATCGCATCATACCCATCATTTTTGTGCTATAGCCAGACTTCTCCCCTTCCGTCTACCTTTGATGTGTATGATGCGATTTTGGTTTTCCGGTGTATAATTGGACCTAGTTGTATGTGCATTTTCTCCCTTCTTGTTGAGTTTTGGTATTGACCACACCTTTCAGTCCGTTGTGTTCCTACTCAACTAACGTATACACATACCCTTCTCCTTTGGGTGCAATGAGGACCAAACCGTACCTACTCGCGCGTTAGTTCATCAACCACCTGCATCCCAGTCTAGATTGCCCGTTGCACCCTTTTTTCTCCTTTCCACATAGTAGTCTACACCTTCCTTTCATTATACAGTTTTCTCAGCCCGTACACTCCTTCATACACGACTCTGTTTTGAATGCAATAGAGGTTTGTCTTCACAAGTTGCTGTACTTGGCAAGGCAAACTTGGTGTGAACTTGAACTGGCGTCCTTACGATGCGACCAGTATGTCTAGCAAGGCTCTGGCTGAATCCTGTATCTAACTTACGGCCGGGCCCGAGCACCCTCTGCGCTGTCAGTGCCTTTGCCATCTGATCGTCGCGATCTAACATCCTATCACTAGTTTTCACTGCGACGTCCCCGGAATCGGGTCCCCAAGTATTCTAGCTGTGCAGTCCCTATCGAGATGAGCCGATCCAGTCCTACGCATCCCCTCCACCTCGCTATCGTCGGACTAGGTGGCGTTGGGTCTGAGTTGCTTCAGCAGATCATCGACAGCCCGCGCCCCTTCAGTATCGCCGCCCTCTCCAACTCGCGCAAGATGCTTCTCTTTACAGATGGTACCACTTGTTTCAGACCCACGCAGGGAACAATCCCACTCGACGATCCCAATGCGCTACCAGCGAGCCTCGACGGGCTGCTTGACGCCCTGTCTGACTTGGTGCAACGCAAGCCAAGCAAGGTCGTCCTCGTGGACAACACCGCATCGGAAGCCGTCGCTGAGACATACCCACGCTTCCTAGATGCGGGCATCCACGTCGTCACGCCAAACAAGAAGGCGTTTTCGGGCGGCATCGCGCTGTACAAGCGTATCATCGGAACAGTGCCATACCCGGCCAGCCGCGGGTCGTTTTTCAACGAGGCAACTGTCGGGGCGGGATTGCCGATCATCTCAACGCTCAAGGATTTGGTGGATACGGGGGATAAGGTGAGTTATGCGATCAGTGTCATGTTTTGGCAAAACAAGGAACGGACGTTTGTCCACACAGGTGAAAAAGATCGAGGGCGTCTTTTCTGGCACGCTGAGCTATATCTTCAACGAGTACTCCAAAGGCGACGTCGGCGGCCCCTCCTTTTCGACCATCGTGCAGATTGCCAAAGCAAACGGCTACACGGTGCGATCGCTCCGGTTCGTTGACCATGAAGGAGACTGAGACGGCTCGCAGGAACCACACCCAGGCGACGATCTGAACGGCGCTGACGTCGCACGCAAGCTTACCATCTTATCGCGCATGATCCCCGGTTTGCTTGACCTCTTGCCAAACGGACACGTGGATGTTCACCCGACGTCGCTCGTGCCCGAGCCCCTCCAAGGCGCAGATGTGTCCACGTTCTTGGAAAGACTCCCCGAGTTTGACACAGCCATTGCCGCCCAGCGGGACGAGGCGGCCAAGAGGGGGAACGTGCTACGCTACGTTGGTGTCATCGATGTGGCTCAGCGCAAGGTGGAGGCGAAACTGCAAGAGTGCGTCTTTTGCCTCGTGCGATCGATATAATTTGACATGGCTGAATGTTGTGTGTGGCATTCCTCCTCGACAAAAAAAAAGGTATCCAAAGACGCATGCGTTTGCCACGTCTCTGCAAGGCAGCGACAATATCATCATGTTCCACACAGAACGGTATGGTTTGCGGCCACTTTCGATTCAAGGTGCTGGAGCTGGCAACGCGGTCACCGCAATGGGCGTTGGGAGTGATATATTGAAACTGTTTTAATACATCAGACAAAAAAGACTGTGTACGCATGGCGTCAACATGACGAAAAATGGTAGGCATTCAAATGGCCCTGTGGGGAAAAGGCTCGATCCACTTTGGCCACATGATCCCCGGTATGTGCCATGACCCTGTTTCGTTCCCCGTTCGATGATAACGGAGTGGGTACGTTTCGTCATCGCTATGAGAACTGGTGTTTTTTTTTTGTGGGGGCACGCGGAACTTGGGTTCTCGGGTGGCTTATCTAGCCGGACCTTCTTCGCAAACCTTACACCTTGATGACTGAATCCTAATATGCAATGACAATTGGGGAACGATTGGACCGATGCGTCCGTGGAATATGCGTCCGTCAGGGATGCAGTGGGGTTCGCGACGCGTCCAGGCGGTACTCACCGTGACCCTTGCTGTGATCAGGTGGTACTCGATCCTGGGAACGATGCCAATGAATTGCTGTGCGCGAGAGCTGGTGGAAGTCGACCCTTGGGAGGCTGTATGCGCAGCGCCAAGTGCGGGGTTAAATTGCTGTTCGGGCGTTGCTGATGGCGATAGCACTTCTTGTTGCCGCAGCACGACCGCCAACAATCACCGTCTTTATTCTCCATGATCTTCACCATTCCTGTGAATAGTCACGGAAATCTCATCATGTCCGTATTCCACAAGCGAAGGCACTACAATACAATATGATTTCCGAACAAAAACGATGACCCTTGCAGGAACAAAAAAAAAACATGCTGGAGCGACGCGGAGCTCGCGATCAGATCCAAGCTGGATGGATCACTTTGTCAGGGAAACTGCAAAATGTACTGCTTCATATATGTCTCCCACTTGCACTCTGACAGACTTGAACCGCCACACACTCTCCGCATTGTTGCTGTAAAGCGCTTCATGATGGCGTAGAATTTCTTCTCCAAGGCAGCGGTTCCTCGGGCTTCAAGCTGTGGGGATCTCGTTACTCGGGAGAGGGCCCGTTGCTGTTTTCTCTGTGCATCGAGGAGTACCGCCGTTTGTACTTGCCGATAGGCCTTGGTTCCAGGAGAGGTGATGTTGGCTAGTTGGCCCACGATTTGGTTAAACACGATCCGGGTCAAGTCTGGGAAGAAGTGGACCATCGATCCAGGCGTGCCGCATACGACCGGACAGTTAGGGTTCGGGCAACCATGGGGCACGGTACCATTTGGGTAGTGACATTTTCCGTGAAAGTGGGAAGGGAATATGGCATGTTCTAATCCATCGTAGGATACTTTGCTGAACGCCTTGAATACGGGGGTGAAGTAGGTGACGGAGTTTCGACGACGATTTTCAGATGGAATAATTTTGGAGTCGATCTGATGACCCTACAAGAGTATAAAAGGGACATTTAGAGAGCGAAAAGGATGCGCGGGAGTACATGCCAGATCTTGGAAGGCTTCGAGGATCGGCGTGGAGTATAGTCTGAGATACTGTTGGGTGATGTTGACTATGCATTCACCTTCGCAGGCAAGGACGGCGAATGGGGCAACAAGGAGGGCAACAAGTTGCGTTGTAGATACCATGATGGATGCGGCGGGCGTCGGGTAGAGGCTAGTTTGAATGGGGGTGATATGAACCTGACCGCCGAGCTCATCGTTGAATGCCTAAGGATAAATAGTCACGTGCGTATTTGGCAGAATGCCTTCCCTCGTCGCATTCCAATTTCTCTCCCTACTAACACTTGGCAAGAAATGCCCGGATTCAAAAAGTAGACTAGTCGTAATCTGATGGGGGGTTTGCGCAAGCGAGGGAGAGAAAGATATAATATCTCACCTCCCCCATCATCTCCGCCCCCTCCACCGGCCAAATCATCAAGGTCGTCGCCCTCACCGTTGTCAAAGTAATTTTCGGCGTAGTCGTTGTCATATTCCTCTTCAACATCGTAATCTGATTCAACGTCCTGTGAACCAACATCTGAACGTTCCTCGCCGCTTTTTTCCTAGCATAAAGTTCGGTAAGTTTACAGGACACAAAAACCCGAAAGACGATACAAGTTCCTCTACTTCTTCCACGAGTTCATTGAGGTTCAAACGGGTTGATTTGACCTTTTTCTCCACTGATGGTATGTTTGTGTCAAAGCGCCATGTTTGGGGCCAAGTGAATATTACCTTTTCGTTTCTTCTTGGGGTTGAAGTATTCCTCGAATATTTCGGAGGGGAAGAAAGGGCCATGCAGGTCTTTCCGCCTGAGAACAGGGAGTGATGCAGAGCTTTGACGATATCTATCCGAATATCGTTCAAGTTCTACATGGAGAAATCAGTATAACATCTGCACGAGTCAATGCGAGCCGGACCATTCGACTTTACTGCCTCGAAGACATAATATGGGGACTTCCGTAGCCGGGTGGCGAAGCCCGTCTGCAAGTCGCTTATCTTCTTCTCCTCTGCAGAGATTTCTGCAAGCACAGGCAATGGGTCCAAGAGCTAGTCAGGGGTAATGAGTTTCAAAGCGTCGCCGTTCAACAATGTGACCGTACAGGGTATAATGCATCAGCTTCACGGGACATTGCTTGTATATCAGCGAACGTGAGCCCCATTGGGGGTGCAGCGCCAGCACCAAATGCACCACCTGCCCTCAGTCCACCTCGACCACCACCTCGACCACCACTACGACCACCTCGAGACATGGCCTAAACGATCGCAGAGATATCAGTAACAGTCACGTGCACTAATTGTGTGGTGGAAAAACTATGGGGGATTTTCAAACTCAGAAACTCCGAAATGTAATATAAGCAACTGGTTGTGCACTTTCGTGTCACCCCTCTGTCGTTGCCTTGCCACCACCACCTCCACAAGCTTCGTTGTCGTCCACGTCCTCGTACACACACATTTCCCCCTTTTACTGATAAAATGGACAAGTCCCTTGATGAGGTGAGTGTAACGCGTCGACACTTTTTTTTCGCGTAACTCAATTTCTTCCAGGTTATCGCTACTCGCCCGAAGAACACACGTCGTGTCGGTCGTCGTGGTCTGGCCAAAGCTCAAGTACTAGGGAGCACCGGAAATGCGGCAGTTCGCGCTGCTACTCAGAACGCCGCTGCCGCCAAGGTGGTCGCCGCAGCTACCCCCGCCACTCAGCCTGCCGACAAGATCATTGTCTCTAATCTTCCCGCGGATGTGAATGAAGTCCAGATCAAGGTACTTGGCATTTGACACATTTTATCCTTTGCAAGCTGACATTTACCAAAGGAGCTCTTCCATTCTACTGTCGGCCCCCTTCGCGACGTCACCTTACACTATGATAGTTCCGGTCGGTCCAAAGGGATTGCTGCGGTTCACTTCCAGAGGAAAGGAGATGGTACCAAGGCATATCAACAATACAACAACCGCCTCATCGATGGGAGTTAGTATCGCCACTTTCTTATCTGCTTTCCTACATCTCTGTTTTTGGGCGGAACCTCTGAGGTGCAGAGGCGATAGTTGCCGTCGAAAGCTGGTCGACACCCACTTGCAAAGTTACTTGGGGGACGACACCTCAGGCGCTGAAAAAGTGCGAGTTGACAGTCATCCTGGTGGCGACCATGACTTGTCCTTGCTACCACACTTGCTACATGTGGATTACAGCCATGGGTTCATAGAATGAAGGACTGATCACCCTTCTGAACCCATGTTGCCTGCAGCCAGCTATCCGGGCATGCTATATGTGCGGGTTCCATGGGTTGGTTTTGAGTTTGGTGCAAGAGTTATGGAGCGAGGGTCGGTGTCCTCCGAACCTTCACCACTTGACCAATTTCAGGATTGGGCTGTTATGTCGTGAAGAGTACTTGAAGAGCGGATGAACGGCTTAGCGGTCCTCGGTAACGGCTTAGGTTATGGGTTCCTCGTATCCGTCCCCCTTTTTTGCTTGCATGCTTCGTCAGAACACAGCCGACTAACGCTCACTATCCGCGTCCGTCCGTCAATTATAGAACGACCCATGAAAATCGAAATCGTTGTTGACCCCGCGCGTCCTGCGCCAGCTCAGTCGTTGGTTTCTCGTGTTGCCCCTCCGCCTACAACTGCGGTTACTACTATTACTACCACAAGGGTAGTAAGGTTGGTTGGCGCTACAAGTCGTTGGTTACTCTACTGATTTTTTCTCAGGCCTGCTTCGCGAGGCATTCGTCGGGCAAGGGGTCGTGCTAGGAAGAGCACCGAACGCCCACAAAAGAGCGCTGCTGACCTTGACGCCGAGATGGAGGTACGTATCGATGTTTTGCCCATCATGTCTCTTGTTGACTGGGCCGTAGGACTATACTGCGAGTAATGTAGCGGCTCCTGCAGCTGTCCCGGCCGCAGCGTAATAGTGTACCTTTTTTTTCTCAGTCATGTTACGTCGTAGCTTGTTTGTGAATATGGTTCTTGATAATACTCCAATACCTATTATCGTTTTGAGATGTTCGCGTAGTTTAGGTCCTCTCCTTTGTATTGTATGCCCTCATGAATTGTTTGCTTGCATTTGGCTTTTTGCTCTTTTTGCTCTTGGTCGTCATGATGGTTGAAGATCAGACATTGTTTGCTGATAACCCAGAGTGGGCTGATGTTACCCCCCTCGCACAGTACGAGGGCCATGCTCCAATCGCACCAATCTTTTACACCCCCGAATGTATGTGTATTTAACGACCTGTTCGATCAATCCTTGAACTACAAGTTAGACAGAGATGCCACAGATTACTTTAGAGGCATCGTCAGGACCGGCGAGATGACCCCCAGGGTGCTCGATCTCACAGAGAGCATCATTCGCCAGAACCCCGCCCACTATTCCGCATGGTAGGTAACCACACACGCTGCGGAGTGCTCTGTCACAACGCGTCCCCAGGCAATACCGATACAAGACCCTCATTGCCCTGGACGCACCCTTGGACGTCGAGCTGCGGCTCATGGACGAACTTGCGGTCCGGCACCTGAAAACATATCAGGTTTGGCACCACCGTCGACTCCTCGTCCAGCGCACCAACAACCCTGCACCCGAACTCGCGTTTATCGCCAACGCCCTCCAAATCGACACCAAGAACTACCATACCTGGTCGTACAGACAGTGGATCCTGGCCCACTTCAATGACGACGCGCTGTGGCACGACGAGCTCGGGTTCGTGGAACACATGCTGGACGGCGATCTCCGCAACAATTCAGCGTGGCATCACCGATTCTTTGTCGTGTTCCAGTCTGGCGTCAGGAAGGGGGACGAAGACAGGGGTGCAGTCGTCCGCAGGGAGCTGACGTGCGTTGGGCAGCCAGTTGTGGACGATCGACGTGTTGACACTCAACCCCTCTTAGCTTTGTGAAGACAAAGATTGCGATTGCGCCCAATAACGCGTCCACCTGGAATTACCTCCGGGGTGTACTAGACCATTCCAAGACACCTTATGCGACCGTACAATCGTTCGTGACCCCTTATTCTGTGCCTCAGCCAGAGCAACATGAGGCATCCCCGGGTGGCGTCGTCGACCTCGAGGACCCCCTCCCATCGCCAGGGGCTCAGTTGCCCTGTGTCGCAGCAATGGAATTCTTAGCGGATATTTATGAAGCCAACGGTGGAGACGATCTCATGAAAGCGACCGAGGTGGGCAACATTTCTTTTCTCCTTTGGGGAACTAACCTCGGTTTGGTGTGAAGCTTTGGAAGTCCCTTGCTCACGAACACGACACTATGCGAAAGAAGTACGTCCATTTGGTATAGTCCGTCCAAGGGGGCTTGCTTCGGCAATTAAACTGACGCGCCCTCACCCTCTCTCAGGTATTGGGAGTATAGAATCAAGGAAGCGCTATGAAATAACCGGTAAATTGTATGAATGGCGTCTTGACACGAACGGGGTACTTTGTATCGTCCATTCTTGCCTGGCCAACGTTGGATCAGTCCGGGAACGACTCATTGTGTTCCAGTGACTTGATTCATTGTGTACTTTCTTACACACCGGGCCTAGATCATCGGACCTGCTAGAGTCGCGCTGCAACCTGCCCGCTATCGTCCATCCGCACGACGATCTTGCCGAATTGACCGCCACGCTTCAGGAGCTCAAACCCTTGTTCAACAGACCCTAAGCCCTCTAATACATGAGATACCACGGGTGTGATAGCATGTTCTGCCATGAATTTAGTCGCGTCAATGAGATCTTGATGTGATCCTACTGTCGACCCTTTGTTCCTCGCACGTCAGGATAGCCCCACAACCACAGACCACAGGAGAGAGCACGAACCGATAAGCTGGTGGTGTTTTAACACATTATGCATGGTGAACTTGATAACAGGTGTGGCAGTCCTTAACACGGAGATTGACATGGTGAGGCGCAAGAGTGAATACGATCCACATACATGCCGTAGACGACGACTTTGCCACCGGGCTTCAGAATCTTGTTGACCTGGCCCATGATATCACCGCCACCAGAATCGATGACGGCGTCGAGCATCACGGACCCTCGTCCTGCGAGCAACTCGGAAAGCTGATGCGGCCAATTCGCTGCGACGATGCTCCAGAGCAAACACGAAAAGCAGAGGCTGGTTCGCTCACCCGACGTGTAGTTGACGCCACCAACGGCCCCAAGCGCAGTCGCCTTGCCGAGTTTCGCCTCGCTACTGCTCGTGACGAATACGTGGGCGCCTCTGGCGAGACAGAGCTGCAGCGCAATGAGAGCGACCCCACCGCCGATGCCGGTAACGAGGACGTGTTGGCCCCGCGTGACGCCCGCGTGCACGACGACTGCTCTGGCAACAACGCACACCTCAGCAACCGTCCGTACCGCCGACGTACAAGCCCAAACGAATTGAGAACGGACCTCCATGCGGTTACCCCTCCGAGCGGCCATGCGGCCATATGGACGTCGTCGAGGTGGTCGGGGGAGCGAACGACCTTGTTCCGCTCCACGACGACGTAGTCTGCGAATGTGCCGAGCGGCGGATGTTTCCCGCCTCCGAGGATGCCAAATGTGGACCTGGGAGACATCGATGACAATTCAAAGGGCGTACTGCGCAAGTTGGCACCGACCCGGGTTCTGGTGCGTCAGGGCTGCTCTCCCAGCCCCGCGTAGGCACTAGAAATACGCGTTGTTGTAGGAGGGGATCGTGAGGATCTGAGGATGCGATGACGGTCCCTAGATTTCGGTCAGACGACTATACTTACTGAGAGTCCAAGCTTACCCACCTGCGCCATCGGCCCCGAGGGTCGCGCCGAACGCAATACCGGGATATCTCCCAAAGCGAATCCAAAGCTGGAGCAAAATGTAGTCGAGTGTAGATGACAGAATGGTGGGAATGGCACTGACATCTCTATGGTTGAACGCTACGGCCGCCATCTTCACCAGGACTTGACCCTCTTGCAGGGCAGGTATAGGATGTTTCTCCGCCACTGCATCGTGATAGACTGGAGTCTTCTCTTGCAAGGACCTTTTTAGTACCAACGCGCGCGTTTCTTTGGGTGGTTGGCGCGTCATCAAGCAGGAACAACAGTCCAAAGTCAAGGCGTGCGATTAGTATTCAGTATTCAGAACAGATCAACCACCCCCCGCCTACGCGAAACCACTGCAACCACCTTTCCCTCAAAGCTGAGCAACTCTCCTCCTTTCGTAGCAACGAGGTCACTTTCAGACGCATCCCGACTCACCCCCAACAACTTTTCAACGTTTGTCGTCGCCATGTCTAAAGCGTCCTCTACACTGATCAGTCCGCGAGAGTTAATGTGTACCTGCGCGAGAATGGATGCCGAGTCAGGATGATGCATCCAAATCGTACAGAGCCGCTTGCTCTTACCCAGGCGGTATCCCACCTCAGGTTGCGCGCAGCCCAGCTGGATATTTCCGTAGATTGAAGTCCCTGGTGCCCAATACCAACCGTTACCCCGTGCGCAAACAACGTAGTCACCAGGCTTTGCTCCGTGATAGGTGGTCCCTGAATGCTTGAATACGAAAAGCATGAGTCAATCGGCCAAAAACGCACGCAAATAAGATAACTGACGTCAGGCGAGCTTCCCAGGCGAATGGGAACGGTCTAGGTGGCGTGACGATGACACCCACGTTCGCAGCTGCCAACTCGGAAGCAACAAGATGTGCCTCGTTTGCGCCGACAAGGGTCATTCTCATCGATGAACCCGAAATCGCTTCAACTTCTTCCTTGAGCTTCAAAAGAGTCGCGATGATGTCAGCATTTTTCACGTCAATGACCAGAGGCATCTTTCCCTGTGCGACTCCGTGTCAGATTAAAAATTCTCCGAGAAGGTTTTACAGTTAGCAACCTTGTAGATTGCTTTGAAAAACGCTCCTTGCTCGCCTGTGTGGGGCCCTAATAGAAGACGACGAAGTACCGCGATCTGCGTGCTGATACTTGGTCCCCTTCCCTGGTGTGATACCGCAATGTGAACAGCAGTGACATCGTCGAGCACGGCTTCCTTCTCCAATTTGTGTTTCGCCCCAAGAGAAAAGTGGGTGCCCAAACCGCCAAGCAAACCATACGAGATGGGTGATGTGACTGCTGTCGAAACACCAGAACGATACGCAAGCCTTTACCTCAGGCGATCAGCATACATGTACACCCCCTCAAGCAGAAGCAACGGCCTCACAAGGCATCCCGAGTCCCAAATATGAGCCCATCCACGGCACGTATAATGCTACCTTCGCCCAGAATAGCCGGGATGGTTTGCCGTAGCGGATCGAAGACAGGTCCATCTGAGGTGCTTTTCTCCAACGGAATCTCCTGAAGGCCGAGCGAGGATCCCATAGACACTAGGGCGGGTGTAATAGACCCACCCTCCAGGTCGACCACTTTCAGTTGCTTGTCATCGACAAAAGGCGTACAGGTGCCTCTAGAGCCCGCGCAGACAACTTCGCCATGTTTTACCAAAACGATGCCCTCGTCGTCGGCATTGCGAATCTGAAAGACAGGATGGACCCCAGATTCGTCCCTCAGCCACATACTGGACACATTTTGGAATATAACACCACCGAAGGTAACCGGATTTGGTTCTAGAGGTGGTAGTCCGACAAACTTGAGAGCAGCTTCGGTTTCGGTGTCAAAGTTTGGTGTTTTTGGGGCGGTTTGTTTGCCATCTTTCTTCTTTGTAAATGACACGGTGAGCTGAGGTATCCCATCGACGAATACTTGTACTGGCATAGCACCAAGTGTCAATGGATGGCTGTCCCAGATAACAAGATCTGGAATAATTTCATGAATCGAATACGAGCAACAACAATACCCATTGGAACTTTCCTGCATCATAACCTGCGGTGGGTTGTCAATAGCCGGATTAGATCACTCTGAGCAATACGTACCTTCCTTGATGTAACCAAGACGGTAATCTAATCCAAGCAGTTCAGCCGCGCTGCTAGTGACAGATGCAAGGGCTACGTTTGCAGGAAGCCCATGATAGTGCGCTTGCTGTGCTTCGTACAAAAGCCACCGGGATTGGATACCTGGATGGTCGCTCTAAGCCGACTTGATTAGCCACGTAGTGATAAACGGCGGTTGCTTCACCTTCATGACGACTTTGATGCCCTCTTCATTCAAGATACGAGGAGCAAATTCTGAATGGCGGTAGGCTTCACGCTTATACCTGGTGATAGTTAGTCCTGTAGCGCATGTGTCATCCCTAGGTCATACCTTGCAAATGTTGCAAACATCGCAACGGCAGGGGGGCGTTCTGCAACAGACAGTGAGTTTTCAATTCATGGTACCGAAAAAGGTCAAACCATAGGCTGTTTTAAGAACGGCTGGTACAAGGTATGCTTCGTGGGCATGGTGGAATGCGGCAATCGGGAATTTAAATTCGTTGGATAGCTGCAAGAAAAGTCACTACCTCGCTACGTGAGAAACTACTCAAGGTTGCACGTACTCTTACGAAGGCATCCAGGTCCACGGCTTCATAACAATGTGTTTGAACCTGTGAACGTGTTTGGTTGTTCAACGACGCCACTGTCACCGTGGGATATATTCACCTTGACTCTGCCCCTCAAGATATCGACAAGAGCCTCCCACTGCAAATCCTCTGGAAACTCGCCTAGTCCTTCCCATTCATCAGCAAAAACTTTTGAGCAATATTCGTCTTGCTTTTCCTTGATTTGGCGAGCACGATCGTAACTGTCGGCCAGCTGCCAAAGCGTGCAAGACAAAATGGTTCAGAGTACTCACGCTTTACGGTATGACCACACGGTATCCATTCTCACACCCGAGTAGGTACCCGCTGGAACCAAAAGATAAGGCTGAGCCGAGATAATTGAGGGAATACGTACCAGGGTTTTCTCCTAATAACATTGATGCCATTAACTGAGGTGAATCTAATCATGACTAAATACACACCACAGGCATGCCTATAGAATACGTTAGAAAGGCCAGTTGGAAACACGCAACAATGACATACTTCATATGGCGCCAACGGGGTGGTATATTGTAGTCTATCTGTGTGCCATTGAGACCATAAGGTGGATCAACCAATAACGATGAGGATGATTTTTCACTGGTTGATCGCAGCTTGATTGTAAACGCTTGTCCGCCTATGGTATGGTCAACCTACAATGGTTAAACTGGGATGAAAAGACGATGAGTACCGATTGCATTAGAGGAACCGGGAAGAATGAGTGAGGTAGTGACACCTCCCGCGATGGAGAGCGCGTAGCTGTCATCGTGAGTGTTCAGAGCATCGACGGATCGTAACCACGGTAAGGTGAAACCCTTATGAGAGTTCATGTCACTAGCACCGTGGAGAACCGGGGATGATTCGACACCGATGTGAGAATGAACGTCGACAATGCTGGCGTGTGGTGAGACGAGCGAATGCTCTAGTGGTCACCGTGCACTCACCCTGGAGTGACCCATGCACCCTGCATATATGTGTCACCTGAACGTGCTAGAACACAACTCAGGCTTACCTCGGCATCGACTACTTTGACGGGATTGTCCTCGCTCAACCTGATATTCGCATCCCCAACAATCCTGATCAGTCCATTCTCTAACAGAATGTCGCCGTGCACGATGTCTGTGCCATCATCCAGACCAGTCCAGATAGAGGCATTCCGAATGAGTACTGGGGCTGTTCCTGGCTCGTACCTATCTGAATGCGCGCGTTCGCTGAACCCAGGAGGAGGAGCCGGCTTGGCGGACAAGGATCGACATTTTGCGATCGTGTTTGGGGCGTGTAATGGCACGCGTACAGAGGATCGTGTGTGTCCAACTGAAAGGGGGAAATCAAAGGAGAAGTAAAGTGCTGTGAGCACAAACACCGTCAAGACAGACCAGACGTGGTTGCGTCGCTTGCGAGACGACGAACGTCCCAACCCTGGCAAACTCAACGCGTTCTTCTCCATGGCCATGGATGGGTGTCGGATGAGCTCGTATTATGTCAGCTGGATCATGGCAGATGAAGATGAATTCGACGACATCGCAAAGCGCATTCGCACTCTCACCGCCGTCTTACAACAGCTGCAGGTTCAATCACGTCCCACTAGCCATCAAAAGGAGACTCCCAAGTTCTTGAACCACCTTATAACCCTCTTAACTTGTGGCGATCGGTATAGTCCAAGCGGATCAAAGGTTGTCGCAGCGACCGGCAGTTTATATCCCGAACGTTGATTGTTATGCAAAATCCACTACACTCGAGATCAACAGTATCCACTCTCACCATCACCAAGGTGCCCCAAAGCACCAAATCATTCCAGGAAGTGGTCACGGGGTACGTGTGTCCTAAACTATGACCACATGTCTTACACCCGGATTAGGAGACCAGATGCACAAACGCTTCAGGATCATATCTCAGATATACGGGGTGCACTCGAGACCTACGACCACCGGGCGTCCAATGCGGTTGAAGATCTTCGTGCTTTGCACTGTTTTGTGGTCACTCGCTGTTTCCGCAAGATCGCTGCGCGATTCTACGAAGACAGGCGATATTTTAGGAACCGCAGGCTGTTTGAGATAATTGATGAGTGGGAACCAGATGACCCTCAGATAACGTGTCGATGGGTCACCGCCCCTACCTGGTTGCGTACCCTCGTGCCTCGTCTCATGTCTATCGATGAGCAACGCACTGGAACTGGGCGGGTGGAGTGGGAGATGTCCACGCGAACACTCAAGAAATGGGCTGGCATTCTTTCATTGTTACTGAAGACATTGAACACGCGCATTGAAAATGCCAAGACCGTTATGATGAACGTCGGTGACTCACTCACGGACAAGCAACGTTCCGCTATCTACTTGGTGCATCAATCTTGTTCTGTCTTATATTACTTTGTTTTTTTCGATCAGATGGTGGTCCCATTCCTGCTCAAGGATACCAGTCTGAGAGACCACCTCAGCGGGTCGATGTCATATCTTGATAGTCAGTATCTGTCTTTTCTACTACTTCCACTCTTTTATTATGATCGTTATTTTCCACAGCTAAGATTCAGGATGATAACGGTGAGTTGTTGATTTATTTCACCTTCACCCCAAATGTGCTGAGTGCTCTCCAGAACAGTATGACTCGATGCCAACTTATGACGAGAATGTCGGCACTTCAATCCTTCGTTATTTGAGAGCTCTCGTCGCTTGGCATTCTGCCTTGAATGATCTGTGTACCCGGGGCGATGCCAAATCTGCCATGGCAAGCCTCCTCGTAGGTATCAGGCCCCATGCTGTGACTCGTCGATGTTGAACATCAACGAGCTCGTAGACGGGTATCTGGCCGGTCGCGAATTAGAAGATGACAGCGCTGCATCACACGTTGACTTCCTTCGACAAAAGTTTGGGAATGAGTTAAAGTTCACTGGAACTGTCCACGCCGAGGCGACCCTCATGGGGCTTTTAGCGTACGCACGTCACGACCAGCACTGCAACTATGAGAGAGATGCGGATGACACAGGTTTATTGACGGAGTTTCTCCGGAACGAGGTATAGACTATGAGCATTTTTACGTCTCTTCAGCTTATCTTTCCTATTTATTTTCAGGACGCCACCGTCGAGACAATTGCAGTGAGCAAGAAATGTTGCTGGTGTTGTGAAAGGCTTGCAATACATCTTGAACGTCGTCTGAATGTCAAGTTTGTACGTCCTGGAACCCATGGTCTCTTATGTGCGTGGAGTCCTCCTACTGTGGGCATTGATGTCTCAGTGCTTTTCGAGCTGGAAAAAGACTTGTGGTCAGAGCTCCAGACAACCCTGTCGACAAGAGTAGCTCCCATCATCTCTCGCCAGAGCTCAAGAGAAAGTCTAGGGACGGAGATTTTTATACTTGAGAATGTAACAGTCGATGAAAGGGACATCTTTAACATTCCTTGATGCTTTTTCGCGAGTAATGCCCCTTTGCCAGCTGTTTTCTGCTACTGTGGGCGGAATCACATTTTTTCTGTCGATATTACATGTGTGTACCCCGTCGTCCTCAGCAATAGTGTTGCACGGCTTGATTCAGACTCTGGCCCGACTTGTCCGTCACCAGCGTCCAACTCACGAAGGGATGATGTTTGAAAGAAATCGAAATGACCGTGTACCAGAGCCCTTGCAAGGGACGAGCAGATATCCGTCCTCGCAAGCTTGCCCAAGGTGTGAAGCGTCCGATGACAACACACAGGCCTTTTTCACTGGTAACCACTTACTACCATTCAAGGTAACGACAACGACTCTGACGAGTCACTGACGACAAGTCCGGATATTGGCTAACGGAAGAGTCCAGGCGATTAGCAAATCCGGAGTGTTCCAGATCAAGACTACGCTGCGGACGCGAACACGCCGCCGGATTTCATACTTGTTCGTGACTTTCTGCTCTTGCAGGCTTAATCAGGAACAAACGCCAGGTCTACAGTGTGAGAAGCACGAGCTACACAGTGTGCCCTATCAAATATCGTTCGCCATGACGGGCCCATCGTGATCTCCTGCAGTAGGAAGAACACCTATCCCCTGCATCGAGTAATCCTCCAGAGACAGACGTTCAGCCGCACGGGTAAAAGCTTGGTATATGGGCTCATGTATTAATATACTATGAACCAGTGACACTGATATTGCAAGACACACGGTCCATAATGCTAGAGAGCGTCGGCAAATTACGAGCGGAAAAGCCTACAACCCATGGTTTCATAGTACGCAAATATTAAAAGGGGGCAAGGAGCATCTTTCTAGGGTCCTCAACATAGTCACGAACTTTAACTGTAGAGATACTGTTAGCATAATACCAGCAGGGACACGATACACCAGCTAACCAAGGAACGTGACGGCTTCTCGTCCGTCAAGAAGACGATGGTCATATGTTAGGGCGACAACCATTATTGGTCTAATCACAATCTGGCCGTTCACGACGACGGGCTTCTCTTTGATAGCATGCATACCGAGCACGGCAGATTGCGGGAGGTTGATAATCGGAGTGCCATAAAGGGAACCAAAGACACCACCGTTAGAGCTGAACGCATGTTGTGAGTTTGGTTCACAGTGGATCACAAGGACAGACCGACATGGTGAATGTACCTCCAGCCATGTCCTCAAGAGTGAGTTTACCGTCCCTGGCCTGCGAGAGTGATCAGTGGACAGGATTGATCGGGTAACATGATCTCCACGACCTTCTTTCCAAGGGAGGCAATTTCTTTCTCGATCGCGAGGAAGTTCATCGATTCCGCGTTCCTGACGACAGGTGTGACCAGGCCCTTGGGAGTCGCGACAGCAACGCTGAGATCGACAAAGTCACGGTAAACAATCTCGTCACCCTCAATGGACGCGTTCGCGGTGGGGATCTCTTGTAATGCAAGTGTACAGGCACGAGCGAACGCACTCATGAAGCCGAACTTGACGTCATGTTCCTTGAGTATCTCATCCTTGTACTTCTTGCGCATATCGACAAGGGAGGACATGTCAATTTCGTTAAAGGTGGTCAAGGAAGCGGCGGCATTTTGAGACTCCTTGAGGCGCTCGGCGATGCGCAAACGCATACGATTCATTTTTACCTAGAGAACAATTCAAGGATAGGTCGTTTACCAAAAATAGACTATAGCCGACCCTAGTCTCATTGCGACTACCTGCCACCTTGGGCGGCGCAGCAGTCTCAGGTTTTGATTCTTGTTTGGTCGCCTTTGTTTCTTTTGGGGGCTCTGGGGTGCTCTTTAATGAGGGAGCTGGTAGGGGTGGAGGTGCTTCTTTCTGCAGTGGTGCCGCTTCTGCAGGCTTTGGAGGTTCGGCCTGAGTGGGTTCTTCCGGTGCCTTATCCTGCTTGGGAGGAGCAGCAGCTAAGACAAAATGTCGGGGATGAGTGTCAGACAGCATGAACTGAAGGGCAACACATACCGACTTCACCAGCCTCTATTCTAAAGAGGTCTTGCCCAACGGTGACCGTGTCCTCTTCTTTTGCGAGGAACTCAACAATCGTCCCAGAGATGGGAGCGTTGACGGTAACATCGATCTTGATGCGAAAGGCATGTCGGCTCAATCATGATGCGCTGAAGAGTGTTGAGGCTATACCTTGTCCGTCTCGATCGTGGCAACCTCTTCGTCAGCCTCGACGGTATCGCCAATCTGTTTCGACCATGACCTGAGGGTGCCTTCCGAGATGGATTCAGCCATCTGGGGGACCTTGACGGTCTCAGCTACGAGATGTCTGTCAATGTCCGGGAGTGGCAGGAAACAAGCTGTGGGACTGACCTTGCAAGAGACGCGAAGCATGAAAGCGGGCGGTTGTGAGACGCGAGGCCGCGACATTCCTAGTGAGGCAAGCTGACTTGAGCGACTGCAAAGAAAAGAACGGAAAGATATACCAAGACCTGGACACGCCAGGAGTAAAAGCAGCACGACTACGTGCGACAGCGACTATACGTTTTGAAAGCATCGTGAAGGACGGGCGAAATGCGCAAAGGAGAGAAACAACTGAGAAATTGTATAGCCACCTCCTGCCCGAGAAAATCCGGGACGTTACGTTCGTGCTACTACTGTATCTTGGTCGACCTGCCTTCGTATCCTTGCCATTTACCCAGCTCATCGTCCACATCCAGCATGCGAGTGCCATAGAACTGGTGTGCCGTCGGTTTGGCTATTTCCCAGTTCAATATCTCGCCGTCTGGCCCTCTCTCAAGCGTCCCACCCCACACACTGTATTCGCCTGTCTGCGCATTGAAAGATGCCACTTGGGTTCCGCATTGCTTGCACCGAAACCGTCGTTTGTGCTGCTTCAACGGGTTGTCATAATAGTCGAGCGTATCCTTGAGGGACCTCTGCTTAAACCATGCCCAAACAAAATCGTGCTCCTTGAAGTGCATCGTATGGACGAATGGGCACCCTGCCACAAAGTTGAAATGTTGTCGACAGAGTCAAGGGATGACTTGCCCATCAGTCTCTGACAAATCGTACAGTGGCAGTAGGCACTCAATACGGGTGGACCGAACAGCGAGAATGTCGCTATGCCGCAGAAACAGCTCCCTTGCAGAAGAGGGGCGACGCCTTCCAGCGGCTCGAGCATGATGACGTGACGTTAACTTTGGGCTCCCGAGGACCTCCGCGATCTACCCAACAAGGATAAAAGAGTTTTCGTACGGAAAGACTGGTGAGTAACTCTCATATCGTACAATTACCGAAACAATATGCACCGCCCAACCTAACCAAATCATACAGCTTTTACCCCAACGGACCACTCTTCCCACCCGTTCCGCCCCCCAATTTTAGGGCCGACCGCCACTGTACCACCCACTTCGTCGATCTGCAATACTATCGTCGCGGCAATGACCGCCGCTGCCATTGGTGCCCAAGCAGCGGCCACGCATCTCAATCGTCCATATCCAAATGAAAACAGCTCTGGTCGGTCCTGCATCCGCAATGGGTGAAAACGCATCGGATCAAAGACCGACGTGTCCTTCCCGTACTCGTCCGACAGGTGGACGCTTTCGATATCTGCAATCTCGATCGCAGGCACAGCGCGCATGGGCCATCGCCACGACCACCATTGTGATCCTCCAGCACCTCCCGAAGCACGGACAATGTGCCTCGTTGGTGGATGCAGCCGGAGAACCTCGAGCACGATGGCTTGCATGCTTGGCTGCCTCCCTTCCTCTCCAAACACTCCGAACTGCACCTCCGTCGGGTCCCTCCCGAATGCAAGCACACACTTCTGTAGCGTGTTGTCGTGGCAACAGTAGACATGAGCTACCGTCACCGCTACAACCCGCCACATTGTTTCGAATGCGGGGAGGATCAAATCTAGTGGGTTTGGGAATTGATCACAGTCTACAATCCATCGATTGATGTATGCATGCAGGCGGGAAAGCGAGCCGTCTTTATCTTGGCGCATTGCTTCGGCGTCCTTGATCTTGGAGTCCGTCCATCGTTTATTGATAATCTCGGTGGCGTCGACGACATCGTCGTAGCAAAGTGTATCGGGATCAATGTGGAAGAGCGTAGTGAGGACAACGGAGAAGGTAACACATTGAATTAACTTGGCAAAGGGAATGGTATGTTCATCTAGGAGGAACTGATGCATGCCTGTTTTAACAGTTAATGCTAAGATGTGCCAGGCGCGATCCTTGTCGCCCGTTGGGGCGATGAGCGCCTTGGCAGTTGTCGTGAAACTTTTGTGAATCTTGATGTCCCCGCTTACGAATGTGTTTGTGAGCCCAAATGCGGGTACAAGACGCTGATTTGGGGTTGCTCTTGCAGAGAGGAGATTTGCCAAAGACCCCTTGGGTGGATTCAAGAGGTTGCGGACCTCCGCTGCACGCTTGTATGTGCGCATGCGGGGGACAAAGAGACGCTGTGCAGCCCATGATAATACAAGGACGCAGACGGTTAATGGGAGGCACTGGAACAAGAGATAGGACAGCATCGTACGTGAGCCAGAACCCCACCAACAGGCATCCAGTGGTGTCTATTTATCCCCCAATGCAGCTTCGTTTGCGCGGCTAACGTGACTTCCATTCAGGTCTACCTACTCCCTTACAACGAACAGGAGAAGCAATGGGGATATTATTATACTCAGATGGAGCTAGATAATCGATCTATCTCTAAACCCGGAGAATCACACGCGCCGTGCCCTCACTTTTTATTAAACACTTGCTTCTCCTCGCTCCCCAATGAAAGGGGTAACGTGAGTACATAGGGACTCCACTCAACTGAACGTCCTACCCACGCACAGCAAGTCCCATATAGTATAGGTTAGTGTATCCTTTCACAGACCCCTCGTGCACTTTTGTAGGGAGCGATACGGCGGTCTTCCTGAGGGATACGATTACCGTCAGGTGACGCCGCCGAAACGTCCTCTGTTTCTTGTGCGTTTTTTTTTTCCTTCAAGTTGGGATTCACAGATCTTATTTCACAGATCTTATACCTGTGGCGTTTTGGTTTGCTACATTGTTGCGGCACTTATCTCGCCTCCCGTCCTCCTGTGTACTTAGGCATCCGTGGGTACATAATACAACATGCGTGTTCGTGCAGGCATCAATCACAGCAGTCATTGTGGACCCACAGGCAATAATCTAGCTTGAAACGAGTCCTTTCGCTGTACACACTGTGGGTTGAAAGCGAGAACGATGCCGGATACCGGGCTTCCGCGGACTTTCCGGAGCCTATACGGTCTGTGAGCCATCTCAGACCTCGATCCCGGCGTCAATTTTACAGGACACCCTGCCCGACAACGTACTGGTCCATCCTGTATACGAAGACCGAAGAGGGAATAAAATTGTCCCAAGTGTCTGATACGCTAAGACATGTCGATGATGATATCTCAAGGTGTATACAACGGGCAAACGCAACACACAAGAAAAAACGGCGCATGACAGGAAACGCGGGTGCTGCGCTGTGACATGACGTGGCCATCGCCCACACGTTTGCACTGGCTCCCATGGTTCGCCGGTGAACGAGTTAGCCGTTGTCTACCAATGCTAGGTATCAACGCCCATCTGTTATGGGTGCATCCCCCGGGTGCTATGGTACGACCTCCTTTTCCTTGCCTTTTCGTGATGGTGGCGGAGAAAGGCTCAGACTGGGCCTTGTCGCCGCGGCGCCGAGTGGCATCCACGAGCCTAGCCGCCGCAACCCTCTGGGTCCTGTCGGTGAAGCCATGCCATTGGGGACAGGTGAAATGGGGCGACTGGGCGAAGTATTGAGCACGGAGACGTGCGGCAAAGTCTTGGACGGCGACATCTGCGGTGGTGCAGAATGTGATTGAGACTCGCCTTGGTTGGCTTCTGTGAGCAGGAACTCGACCCAGAGGCGGGAGAACGACTGGCAAGGCAGTCAAGTGAAGAACATCACCAAATCAGGCAACGAATAAAGCGTACCTCCGTCTCGTCCGTCTTTTCGAGTTCTATACTCTTGCTTTTGCTCGGTGATAAGACGCCATTGGTTCTTCCCCAAAACAACCCACTTCCGCCCGCTGTTCCGTTTGCAGTTGGGCCAGCGCTGGATACGCCCAGGCTTCTGATCAAACCTGCCCTTTCCTTTTCTGCGTCTCCCCATCCAAGGATGGTTCCGATCAATGCTAATATCTCGAATCTCTTTGGATCAGCACGAGGGGTGGACAAAAAGGAAAGCAAGACGTTGGTAACCAGTCGGCGGTCTACGTTGGTGTCGGAAGACGACTTTCGAAGGCGGCGGAGGGCTTCAATGAGGTGTTCGTTCATGATAACGGCTGACAAGCCCAGAGTAAACTTAAGGTCATTCCGAGGATGGAAGGGACCAACCTTCGTGTCGTAGTTTGCCTATAAGGAGGTTCTTCTCCTTGACTTCTTGCTCCAATTCCAGTGTCCGGGACGCGTTGTTCTTATTTTCCTCCAATTTGAGCTGCACGGCGAGTAAGAAATACGACTAAAAGCCAACGTGGCAAGACACACCTCGGCATCAAGCGCACGCCGCTTGTACTCTGCCAACGACAGCGTCGCATCGTCGAGTTGCGTCTCGTAGTCCTTGACCGCCTGGTGCAATTCGTGCTCCCTCGCTAGCACGCGTCAACGGCCACCCGCACGAACAACCCACCAAACAACCCACCCACCTGTCTGAAAATCATCGAGCACCGACTGCAGATTCGCCGCTGTCTCCTTTGCCGCGTCCAACTCGCCTCGATCCCTCTCTCGTCCCTCCCGCTCGAGCTCGAGCTCCCGCCTCAGCACCTCTACAAGCCCCCTTGCCTCCTCCGCTGCCATCCGCTCTTGCACAATTCCCCGCTCCAACGCATCCCGTTCCAGCCGACACCGTTCCAGCTCCCCAAACGCCTCACGCAACTCCCGCTCGCTCGCGACGCTCTCATTCATGTCCCGCTGCCGCAGCAGATCCAGCTCACGCGCCGCACGTGCATGCTCGGCGTGTGATGCGACCAGCTCGGTCTTGAGCGTTTCCACTGTCGTGCACAAGTCCGAGTTTTGTGCGGTGAGCGTTTGAATGTGGAGTTCTCGGCGGTCGAGTTCTTCCTGTTAAGCGTGCACGGTCAGTCAGTCGTTGGTGTGTCGGACCGTGGGGACGTACAGCGTCTTGTTTGAGCTTGTTGCCAAGCGTGGTGCGCATTGTTGTGAGTTTGGCAAGGAGGTTGTGGTACTGAGCGGTGAGGTCCTCTTTTTCTGCTCGTTCGCGCGAGAGCTGGCGTTGGAGCCGCTCGAGGGGGTCCATGTCCAGGTCTTGATCTATGTCATTGTGGTGTACTGTTCCATTGACAAGAAATGTGCTCGTGCTTGGTTCGCTGTCTGTTGATGTACGTGAGCCGTTCTGTGTGACGGCGGGCGAGGTCATGACGAGTTATAATTCTGGTCTGGTCCCGTTTCCACGTCGGACCCGTCTTCAATTGATTTGCCGAATTTGGGTGAATCCCGCAGCCATCCAAATAAATCACGTGACAATTCCAATTAAACTTGTAATATTCCAAAAAAAAAAAAGAAATCCCGGGAGAAAGTCTCTCATATCATCGTCAACCATCCTACATCCAGCCCCGTCATTGTCCGCATACCCTCGGGGTATGATCCTGTGCTCTCCTTCAGCAGCGCAGCTAGTTTTCGACACACGTCCATAGGATAAAAAAGGTGTTCGGCCTGAGGAAATCCAGGGTACTTGTTGAGAATGCTACAACCACACATCAGCGTCATGCCAGCGGTGCAAAAAAAAAGTGGACTCACTCCTTAAAGTCTGACGTGGCCGACGTCGGACCGAGAATCTTGTACAATATCTTCGAGGCATCAACTGTACCGCTCCTGGGAAGCAATGAGGATGTCGGAAGCATGTACGATATCCGCAACCGGGGCTTGAACAACCAAATCTGCATCGTGGCTGGTGAGCTCTGTATTTCATGGTTATTGAATCCAACAATCCAACTCACCAAAATTCTCGGTCTCTCGTCCTCCACATCCGACAGCACGAACCGGTACGTTGCATGAGCCTGAACGTGCTCCACCATGTCACTCAACACGAACACGCTTATTGGAATCGTGCGTGGCCTACAGTAACAATTCAGATGGGGCTACCTTCGCCTGGTACAAAACCACTCACTTTGATACAGTACTAACTGGCCGAATGGCGTACTTGAACACCCGGTACATCCGTGAGATTTGCCCATCCTTTGATTTCCGTTCATGTTGTCTGCCCAAGACAGCACCACATAGACAACGTGCCAGACGAGTATTTCCAAAGCGCTGAAAGCGCATCCGCTGTTAGCAACATGATATCTGACTGACAGAACATGTGCGCTCCTGTGTAGCCCCCATCACACTATCCTCGATAATGAGGGTTGTTGAAGAGCAGTAAACTTATTACTTTTGGACGTGTTGTATCAACCAAATCCGTGTCTCACCTCCTCAAAACCAACGGGGGCTTCGAGGAGTGACAACACGTTCGTCGGTGGGAGAACGACGATGGTCTTCTTAGGCGTCCGTGTTGGAAGCACACAAATCACGAAATACGACACTCACCTCTCGACCCCCCACGCATTTGATGTTCCCACCTCTGGCCGCCTCTGCATCGAACAACATATAACTCCCTCCCACCAAAACCTCGTCTCGGCTGGGCCAGAAGTCAAGGCTGTTCGCCTTTCCATCATCGTTACTGCCCATCTTGACGAATGTCTGTCCTTCGGGATGACACATCCATGCTTCGATGAGCTCTTCCCAATGTTCCGAGGGTAGGTCACGATACCGCGCGGGTGGCGCTGGCACAAGAGGCAGAGAACAAGATGAGCAGGTGTATAATAACGGGGAAAGCGAGGTAAGTTCAGACGCTGGCAAAGGCGACAAGTCCTCGTTTTCTCTTTGCGCAACGTCACTTTGGCAACAACTCGCCTTGATTTCCCAGTGCCCACTTCGGCTAAGGACCGTCTTGGATCCTGGAACGACAGGAACAGGGAGCGCGAGAGGTGGGGAGGGTGTGCCTGCAAGCCTAAGGAATAGACAGTCTCCGTACGTGCCACTGGTAGTACTCGGGGGTACTTCTGCCGATGGTATCCCACTGGGCGATGAACTCGAAGGGGAAGCATAAGCGACAAAGAGAAGGACATGCTTGAGTGTCTCGTGGTGCTCGGCCACATATGCGATATCCAGACCCCCTAACCAGTGGACAGTCAGACACAGTATACGATAATCGCTCGGCAAAGACACACCATGATTCACACCCTCTTCGCTGATGGGCGGGGATTGGCTCTTGCTGGCACCGCATAGTCTGCCCGACAAGCCTCGGACCGACCTAGGTGAAGTCGTAGGTGCAAAACTCTTGGGGGCCGAGGAAAGAGACCTCGATACAGAATCCGAGCTTTCCTTGGTACCAACCGAGCTCCCCAACTTGTCCCTGGGTTTCAGCCAAGCAAGATGAGGAGCAGATAGGCTCCTGTTGCGCAGTTTTTCTGGTGGCGGTTCGAGTGTTGAACCTGATGATGGGTCAGCGGGGTAAGATGCCCGTTTTGAATCTCGAGAGCCCCTCCCGTCGAGCTGTAACACAGAAGTTTGATCGTCATGTGCATCCTGTATACCACTGCCTGTGCTCGAGGATGATGATGGCATCGCGTCCTGGCTGTGCAACCTCCCCGCGTAAGTGCGATACAAGAGGTGTTCTAAATATTTCCTACGCTGAAAGAAATGATCAATGAGAATGATGATCAACAAATGGCGGCAAACCTGTTCTTCGATGTCAGCAGTGCATTTTTCGCGCGCAGTACGTCGTGGATCGATGACGACACTTTGATCCGAAATTTCCCTTGCAGATGCCTTCCCCAGGAGGTCGAGTAACTTGTCGAGCTCTGGATCGAGGGTATCTGCAAGCTTGGGTGCCTTGCCCTTGCCTGCTCTTGCCATTTCCATCTGCACGATTTTTTCTCTACGGAGTTCAACACGTTGATTTGCTAATTGAGGCGCAACGGCATACAGCCTTTCGATGGCACAAGTGATGGTGTCGAGATCGAGATCGAGAGAATTGGAAGAGACGGGGGGCGCGATGGTTGTTTGGGTGCTGGGTGGACAGGCCGAGGTGGACGGGTGTAACGAAATCTTTTCTGGGGGGTATTGATCAGCAGGACGGACGTCGTCAGACGGTTTCTCCCCAGAAAACGCATGAAGATGACTACTAGATGCATATGATGGAGGGTGCTCGTCAGGATAGTCATGAAACTCGGCATCGTATTCGGGGGGGAGGGTATCAAAAGATGGTCGGAGATCGGCAATGGGTCGGGGTGGGGAGGCCCGCGCTCTGCAAAGCGATACGACGGTGTCTAGCTGCTCGTTGATGCGTGTCCAAAGGAGGGCTACCTGTGGGTCTACGGGGAAGGCCGAGGATCTGCGTGTGGATGGTTGCAGAAAAGAGAGCTGGCGTCGAAGAGAGGCGATGGTAGCATAGCGAGACGAAGGGGAGATGTCTGTGTCCTGGGATGAGGCAGGATGAGTGGTTGTGGGGAGGGATGACGCGGGGAGCTGTCCGAGGTCGAGGAGAAGCGCGACAATAGCCTGGGCGAGACGGGCATCGTGTGCGTCGAGGGAAGGAGCGACAGCATCGACGTGATCACGGAGCCGGGTGAGGAGGGCGGTGTCCGAGAGGGAGGGACAGACCGAGTTGGTGTCACGTTCGAGGAGTGCGCGTATGGTGCAAGCAAGAGGGGACTCTGCGAGTGCCTGTTCCATGGGAATGTGCTGGGTGCATGTGGGTGGCAGAGCGAGGATGTTGGCGAGCGTGACAAGCGCGGAGTGCTGCACGGCGTCGAGCGAGGCGTCGAGGAGTGTGTGGTTTGGTACGTCCTCGGCGACGCTGTCATTGTGGAGGAGGTGCACGGGGAACGGGGCGGGGATGTTAGCTAGGAGGTGCGCCTCGTCGTTCTCGTCGTCGTGGTCGGTGCGGACGCGGACGAGGGTGGCCATGGCAGACGTTGCATTTTGAGTCAGGACACGCTCTTTATTAACATTGAAGCACGTGACAGACCAGACCCATCTCTTTGCTATGGACAACGACGTCGTGCGATGGGTCCCGTCGCAGTCACCCATACCAGCGCTGCAACAACTCATAAAAGAGGCAGAACGCGATACAAACAGTCTGTTTTACTCTTCTTCTTGTCCACTCGCCGTTCACGACAATCCACCAGCGAGACAACCTTTGCTCACAGATCCAGACACGCCACCCCCGCATCCGATGTACCCCTCGAGAAAACAGCCCGCGAGATCGTCGCAGCCGTCCTACCAGACACAGGAGGACTCACAGCCAGAGGCAGTCGCATTTGCAGAACTCCTCAAAGACGCGTTCAAACAACTCGACGAAAACTCGCTCAAGAAACAGCGTCTCGCTGCACGCGTGAGGGAAAAACAGCGCGACCGTTCTCACACCTCAGTCACGCGTCCCCTCTCAAAGACATCCTCCACACCCTCTCTCAACACCGAGCAACGTGGCCGCGCCCTTGTAAAGACATCCAGCCTAGACCCACGCCTCGGGATCGTGCCCGCCCCATCTTTCCCGCGCCATTCGTGCTCCCCAAAACCCGCGTCCGCGCCTCAGCTTCACGTCAGACCGTCTGTCACCCCTGCCCGCAGGCCCATTCCCCACGAGGCGTCATTGCCCGATGGCGACAGTCCAATGCAAGATCTCATCGATCTCACCGGAACAGATACAGACAGGGAGCAACCCGCATCACCTCCCATCTCTCTCTGTATCCATCCCGATGACGATGACGACAGCGATTCGGGCATGGACTTATCTTTTTCCCAACCGGCCCCTCCGCCACCGACCCGCGCATCAGTCCAGACACGCAAACGCAATCCACCGCCTCCTCAACCAAGCACAGCGTCGCGTCCCCCACCACCGATCCAGCGCGTGCGCACCGGTCCTCCCCCTCTAGGAATGCGCCGGGCCGCACTTCTTCCACCTTCTCAGTACACCTCGTCACAGACCACAAAGGGAGTGACCGTCCCACGGTTCAAACCCCCGTTGCTCACTAACACAGCGGCCGCTGCAAACAAGAGTAGTACCGGAGCCAAGCTCACCGCAATGACCGCTGGCTCGCGACCGCCACAGAGCGGCGCAGCTACCAAACCAGCAGTTGCTCCGAAAGTGACCCAGAAGAATCAAGACCCCGACTCATCCTTTGACATGTCGTTTGACATGGACATCGACGCACTCGAAGAGGCAATGAAGGCGTACGATTGAAAATAATAGATCTCGTAAGGGTCCGTCCTTGCTGCATTTTCTTATCCACCACCAGTCATCATTTATAATTACACGCATGCATGTTTTCTATCCAAGTATCCATGTATTCTAACCCTCCAAAAGCACCCTTCCTTTGCCCCTGCGGACAAACGTGGCAGCATCGAGTCGCAACTTTTCCAGTGGCACAAGACTGACCTATATTTCGAGATTGCCTTGTCGTGTAAAACAGGGCCTCACGCTGATTGACATGATCGGGCCGCCGTTACCCTGCCCCGGGGACAAAGTCGGGCATCCGCGGATCATGATATCCCCCTAGAAGATAGCTCCAGCTGATCGTACGCATGTCCGTGATGCGCAGATCGCCGCCTGCATCACAGCATCACGTCAAGATGCACACGCCAAGACGCACACGACCACCATGATCTCCAATCACATCCATACATCCCATCTCCTGTGCGGGTGACCTATAGGGACAATTGACACGATCGCATCGGTCGTTTGCAGTTCCGCTGACATGCACATTCCGTTGATACGGGTAGGGGTGCGGCATCGTGCCCGTCATCTCCGCGGGGCCGTGATATGTAACGAAATAATGTCGAATACGCCCAGGTCGACGAGGACTTGCAAAGTCGGTCTGATTATTAACAAAAATTATGCTCGTCTGTTGCCACCTCCTACTGGCTGTACGACGTTCTCCCGAAATGTATTTGAAGGAGGTGCCGGGCATCTGAAGTACTTATTGTGGTTTGTGCATAACCTCTGCCTCATAGGTTGCCAGACAGGAATAGCAAGCATCTTGAAATCTATCATCACAGACCTTGTTGTCCTGAGACAGGGATACTGACATCCCTGCAAAATGATCTTGTCATCAGGGCTTGGCTTGTATGAACACCACTCCTGGGGGCTGCCACAAAGGACCAAGGATGCCTGACAAGACTAGATGCAAACTTACAAGCCCCCCAGACTTGTGTTTCAAGACAATGAAATTCTCCTGCCTTTTCTGGTGACAAAGCCTTTGTTGAACACCTGTTTTCACTGTCCACTTTGTAGCCTCAGTCATCATTCTAACCTATGGTATGTCCATTGAAGATCTTAAGAAGGAATTTTGGCCAACCTTTACCTGCTTGTCCTATCTCTTTCTCTTCCATTCATAGCATGTAAGTGATTTGACTACCATTGAAATTCCAAATAGTGCTAATTCTTGTTTATCTGTTTGATTCATCTACATACAGTAGTATGTCAGTAGTCCAATTGTTATTGGAATATAAAATAGTACTAATACATTCCTTTTTTTTCCCATACTCCATTTCATTTATAATAGTGATTCATCTGCTATGAGAGTTTTAAAACAGTATTTATGTAATCATTGTTTGTCTATGTATATCATAACTCTTTCTTTCTTCTTCTACTATACAACTACTTCTATCCTTCTCTTCTTGATTTATGTTCCCCATGCTCATTATCATTTCTTTCTTTGTTAAGTCTAGAATGATATTTCCTTTTGATCCTTTAGTCTTTATACATAGCCCATGTGAATCAATGATCATTAGATAATTGAAGTGGTATTGATTTTCATATGTTTGCTCTGTCTTCTTCATAACTTTTGTTTGTATAAGAGTATAGTGTTGGAAATTGGAATCCTCTTGCTTGCTTCATTTCTCTATTATAAGATAGAAGGTATCTGGTCTACAGTAAGTAAGTACAATTAGATCGTAAGTGTTGTCCGTTGTTATTTCTACTATGTTGCTGAGGCACTTACTAATGATAGAGGGTAGGAGAGGAAAATCGCGAGAATTGCCAAGTACAATGACACGAAATTGACCTTGCTGTGTGAAGCAGGAGCAGCACCTCCCGCTGATCGATGTGATTAAACCACCTGCACCCTGCCTTGGCAGATAGGATCAAGAATCCACAGATCATAATACCCCTCGAGGAGAACGTTCACGTCCGTGATGCACGCGATCACCATGGCGCCCTATCAGACTGATGCTGATACATCCTCTTCCGTGTGTGGAGATATGATATGGTCGCATGGGCAATTTGCAGTCTCACCCAATATACACACTCCGCAGGCTGGATGATGCAGAAAGGGGGTGTGGCATCACGCCCGTCATTCCCGCGAGGCTACGTATCAAAATACGCACAAGTCAACAAGATTCCACATGGCCAGCGGTCTGACCGTTTTAACTCCCACCTGTAGTCACTTAACTAGATGCATGCTCTCCTGACACGTGTTTGAAGGGGACACCAGGCAGAAAGCTCCAGGCCGAGTGCATGACTATTGCTTAAGGATTGGTAGACACCGTGAAATTGATCACTGAAGGCCCATCGTGATCGGAAGTTCATGTTGCCGTCAAGGCTAGGTTTGCACGGGAGCCAATCCTGGGGGCCTAGGACAACAGAGGGCACCTCAACCTGACGAGTCTAGGTGCGAAGCCACAAGCCCGTATTTCATCAAGGAATCACCTCATCGTTAACGCGGGATGAAATACGGATTAATATTTGTGGCTGCTCAGTGCTGAAAATATGAAAGCGTAAAAAAACCCACACTTGCCTCTACCCGGACGAAAAGTCGGTAAAGACTGTGATCTCTTGAATACGGCGGGGTGGTTCTGCAGAAACCTGACCATGAACAATACTAGGTCGTCGTACAATTTGGGACATTGTCATGCGACACCTGTCGTTGTGGTATTGGAACAAGTGCAATCGTAACCACGTGATAGCGCGTTACTTTGCTTGTTTCCAGTGGTACGCCCCATATTTTGTCCATGTTGCCCACTACACGCCTCCTTTCGTTCTCTCTCCTCCTCCTTCTCCTCCCTTTCTCCATCGCTATCAAATTCCCGCTTCCACCTGCAAGAATTCCCGCCGAAAAATGTATATGGAACGCAGCCCACATCCACGCCCTCGTCATTGTCACCGCGAATGTTAGCCCAGGACCCCACCAACGCATCGACATCGAGATTATCGACTCTACGTTCGTCCGAAATGTTTATCTCTCTAAGAAGGACATCAAGGGTGAGACACGCCTCGCCGTCACTGCCCATGCCGACGGCGAAATCGGCGTGTGCTTTAAAAACTATTTGGCACCCGGTTTGTCTCGGTCCCTTTTGGTTGGTGGGTTTTTGCTCATGGACATTTGCAGACGTCAAGTTGGATGTTGTGCGCAATTTGACGCGCACGATTGACCTCGACGTCGATATTGGTGCGGATGCGGTAGACTACAAGTATGTCCCTCTCTACCTCGTCTCCCTCGATCGTTTACTCACCTGCGTCTTCCAGTGCTATTGCTAACCAAGAGTCTCTGTCCGGAATCGAGATGGAGATGCGCAAACTGGAAGGACTCGTCAAAGAGATTGTGGACGAGCTAGACTATCTCAAGAAGCGAGAAGAGAAATTTGCCAACACGAATCGTATGCTACCGTTCTCCCGATTCACGCTCCATTGCTCATGTCATTACCTAGTCTCGACGAACAAGCGCGTGCAAAACTTTGCCTGGTTCACACTTCTTTCTCTCATCGGTCTGGGTGTATGGCAGATTTTCCACCTTCGTGCTTTCTTTAAACGCAAGTACCTTATTGACTGAGTAGTGCTACGATATCCTTTACGATCGACGTTTGTCATGCATACGCGCGTAGAAGTGGACGGTCACAATCGCATCCGGCTTTCCCTTTCGCATAAACATGGTCTTGATCAGTACGCTGCATCGTTCTCTGTCCTACACTTTGAAAGCCAGGTAAAGAAGGCGGGCACCCGATCACCGCATAGTGACCGTTGTAAAGTAAAAAAGCAGATAGACTGTCGCACAGAGAAAACCGAATCGCTCACCGGTGTGCCCTATCCAAACTTTATATCTCCTGAAAGAAGAAAACGTGCATGCATTCATGGTCCCCCACCACTCGGCCAGGCTATGCGAACGACACCAATCTCATATTCTCCTACACCCAACTGTCCTACATAAACCGGCTCCTGCGTCGTTTTCCCAAACGCGACCGACGGCTGCGACGGCATGGCGATCATGACAGCGATTTGAATAGCCTCTGGCGGCGGCCTTCGAACAGGCGGCGGTCTCGGCTCGCACTGCGGACGCCGGGGAAAGAGGTGTGCCCGCAGCGTCGCGCCGGCCTCGCCTACCCCCGCACTATCCACAGTCCCTCGTATCCTACCCACCCTCGTCGATGCATCCGTGCACGATATCCGTTGGCCGAACGACGCTACGAGTTTCGCGTGCGACCACACCAGCGCTGCAGCGATTGGCTACACCAGGCGACCAGGGAAACGAAGCACGCGGACGACGAGCAGAAAAAAAAAAGAAGGTCACGTCGGTGCCCGGTCATGCAACGCCAAGGAGTGACTGACCTGTACGCCCTCCCACTTGCACGGCGCGGAGTGTTGTGGCCCCGAGGACGCGCGGGATGTCCATGTCTCCAAGAACGTAGGCCGTACGAGTCGCCGCCGCACGCGTTTCCGGACTCCGAAAGGGTTGCCCTCCATGTCTTGCAGTTGGGCATCCCATGCGGTCCCGATGAGTCGGAACCGTCGCCATGAACCTAGGCCGCAGCCAATGAAGAGGAGAAAGAGGACGACGAAGGTGATGACGAAGCCGAAAAAGTAGTTGGAACTAGTGACAGGCGAGGGCGGGGGTGGTGGTGGTGGCGGGGGCGGCGGACCACCAGTGGAAGACGTCGGGCCCCCTAGCGGCGGGGAGGACAGCGGCGGGGATGGCGATGAGGACGACATGTCGATCGAAAAGGTATGCTCGAACGCAGCGTCGAGATATCAAGCGGGATATCGATCCAGACTGGGTGATGTGTTTCACAAGGACGGGGATTGTAAGGAAAGGGCGTTACCAGGGCCAATGTGTCACATTTCTAGGTGGACGCTGAGCCAGACAACTGGTTGAAGAAACAAAACGTCGCTGTCGTTCCCAATGTCTGTCTCGACGATTGTGTCATGAACTTACTACTACATATCCATGTATCCTGCACGAACACATAAATAGTCGCACAAAACGCCACCGGCAATCCTCTCTTCATGTCCGTCCGGACGCTACGTGTGTCCAACGCACACGCCTCGCGACTGACTAAATCGCCGCACAAACCGCTGCCATATACTCGGCCTCCGCTCCCGAATTGGCGGCCTCGCCGTCCGGGGCCATCCCTTGTCATACTCATACTTGCTTGGAGGCAGTCGCCGATCAGATCGTCCCGCCGCTCCGTAGTGAGCCCCATAACGCTCCTCTGCGGCCCTCGTCTCGTGGGTCTGCGGTAGCCGTGACACCACTCCTTCAGGTTCGTACGTCGACAAGACGTCATGTCCAGGCCTCCGAGGATTCTTCGTCATACCCAAATGTGCCTGACGCCCTGCATCCGCGAGGCGCGGTGGAGTATAGACCGGTGGTTCGTGATAGCGTGCCGAAGGTGACATGATGGAAGATGAGCGTGTGTTGACACTTAGTCTCGTGCTAGTACCAGACATTCTGTCCGACGCCGTGTGGGGCGCTTGACCGTGTCCGATCGTTCTCGTGGGTGACGCCCGCTTTATCTGTGGAGACGGCGCATGTGGCGGCGACGATGGCGAGAGCAGCAAGGACGATAGGGGTGGTTCCATCAGTGCCACATCCATCGGCACCTCAGACGGCGATACCATATGATCATCCGTTGGTGGCCAGTACATGTCTTGCGGTGGGAGAACCCAGTCTTTTTGAGGAAAGATCACACCCGGCGGGGGTACGATGGGCGCGCACGGTGGGGCAAAGTTACTTCGTTTTACGGGTTGACGGCACGTGTCCCGCTCAGAACGGGCAACCCTCACCAGTGGATAGTTTTGGTGCTGCTGCTGTGATGGTAGATAGTCTGCATGAGGACGAGGGTTGTCCTGGAGAAAGCCGCGCGGCTGGAAGGCAGGGTCATCCAGAAGGCCAGAACGATACGATGAGTCGTAGGATGCACTTCGACCAAGGCTGTCACAGTCATCGCTGTCGTACACCGACGCGACTTCCCAGTCATCGTAGTCCAGATTTTGTCGATAGACTGGGATGGTCATGAACGAAAAATACTGTGGTCAATGGGGTGTGAAGGGGACGAGAAGGACACGAATATATCCGGACCAAGACGGGCACGTATTTGAGGACTTGCCATCCTTTTTTGCAGGTCTTTCTTGGGATATCTTACTCAGATACAGCAAGGGTCGGGGCACGTTCCAGGGAGATGCTACAGCACGACAATCCGCCGTGGACGTAATATACGATAGTGAGGATGCGGTGATCGGTCCGATTCACGGTCGTAATGAAGCCTAGATAAGAGGGCGTACAAATGTTGGCGCCTCCATCGGGCCCACTCGCCTAAGCAACCTCGAACACTTGTCGAAGCGAAGCCAACAAGGAAAAAGGTCGAAAACGATGACACTGGTGGATGACAGAGTTACAATCTTGCAGCCAGACCAGGCCAGAAATTGCATTGATATTCATGTTGTTTTGGCTTCACGTTGGAGTGATGGACCCCTTGCATAGGAAGACAACGAGGCAAACGTGCAGCGCAAGCTTCTTCATAACATCTATTCCTGTGTTCTATGAGACAGGCCTACCAAACCTCCGGCCACTGCCTTCTGTTGTCACCGCAGGAATGCCACTGTAGTCGCATCAGATGAGCCAAACATCCGATTCACTGGGCTTTATGATGCATATAGTAAATTTAGTGTGTGATTCAAATTCATTACTCACGCGAACCGGCCTGGCCCCACGCAATTCCGACATTCCTCCCAGCTTCTACACAGTCGCCTATACTCACGCCACCCACCCCCGCACCAACGACTTCCATCCGACCATTCCATGGTTCGGATGCGAGTACACTCTTGAGTTCTTCCATCCGCTGTAAGTGGCCGACAGTGTACAAGGGAATACATCGCGTATTGGAGTGAACTTTGACATGCAGGGGCGGTGGGAGGGGTCGACCCAGTTGCACTGAGAGTTCAGAAAGCAAAACCGGAATGTCAACTTGCGGAGGGGGAATTGAATCGGATATGTATGGACCACCAAGCATCACAGTCATCTTGACGATGCCCGGCGTGTCTTGAGCTGCAGTTGACGACGAGTCAAAAACACAGCCGATAATCCCTGAACCCGAGGCTGCGGCATAACCGTCTGCTGGACGGGGAACAAGGAAGCCAAATCCATCTGGGTGAAGCGGAGGCGAAGATGGGTGTTGACGGAATACGATGTTGACAGAGGTCACGGAAGAGTAAGTGTTAGTCGTCAGATGAGGTAACATTGTTGCTGGCGAGAGTATTTCCCGTAATTCAGGGAGCGGGAGTGCAGAAACAACATGCGTTGGAAAGAAGGTTTCTTGTGACGACGTCGTTACCTAAGAGAGTTAGACGGCCCCGTCTAAATTCGAAGGATGTAAATTACCTCAAAATGGCCTGTCCTTGGGTTGGGGCGGAGTCCTGTTACTCTTACCCCACTATACATGTGTACATTGGGTTGTTTGCGCAAGTAGTCCACTAAAGCGTTCACGAGTGTGCCTATGCCATCCCGGAAGGTGTAGACGGAGACATCGCGCATCTTGTGCTCCAAATCTCCAAAGTCGTAAATCGTACCTACATGTGGCTGTGGGCTGGATGTACGCAAGAGACCGAGCAGGACGGAACCACATCCGCGCTCTTCCGCATCCCAAAGGGAAGGAAAGGCAGAACGAAGACTGAGCCTTCGGGCATCCCCAGCATATATGCCATGGATGAGTGCGCTCCCAAATACTCGTGCGAAGTCGGCGCCAAATCTTCTGGTGAAAAAGTCATCCACAGATTCGTCTTCAGCACCTGCACGTCTATTTCCTGGCTTAAAAGGCTCTCGAAGCACAGAGGAGAGGAGTATGCATCCTAGATGTGCGTTCTTCGCTCCTAGCGAACTGAGGAGCTCCAGCGGGGATGATGGAATGCGGTGTATGCCCTTCTGACCAGGGACACACAGGAATCGGTTCTTGGCAGCGGCGGTCGACCTGGGCACGGTAAGGAGCGATGGTGTCAGGTTCAGAAGGTGAATCTGGTCTTAAGCGGTAGCAGTCAAAACGACACCGCCGGGTGAAACATAACACACCAACTCAAGGACGCTAGGCGCATTCGGACGTAACGTGCGCGGACCTGCTTCGAGGAGGACCTCTGCTTCCTGATGGCTTTCTACCACCGACAACTTGACCCTTTCTGAGCGTACCCAGCCACCGAAACGAGCGCCCTTGCTTATGACCAAGATATGCGCTGTTGGAAAACGTCGAGAAAGATGAAATGCAGCAGACAGGCCTGTCAGACCCCCGCCAAGGACTGCCACCAGCAATGTCATTTTTCATCTCAAAGACTCAATCGACGAGGTCCTTTGGTGGATCTCAGTCCACCTAAAATGGAAATTATTTCACACCACGTATCGAACACGTCGCCTGCCGAGTTCACGTTTGTCTCGTGCCTTTTCTCCTTGTCGTCGTCGCACTATGCCGCCCAAAAAACCGGCGAAAGACTATTCGTCTGAGCCACCAGTACCAGTTACGAGCTCTCGCCGGAGCAGTTTCACTTCACCCGAAAAACCGCCCGGGCCTTTGAGCATTCCGGTATCCGCAGAGGAACGCGACACGGTCAAAGTCAACAATGCAAGTCAGACGGACCTCAAGAATGCATGTGATGATGCACTGAAGCGGGTACGTACTTCTTCATGATTTGAAGTGTACCCCTTTTCAACCGCAGTACAGTATTTATCGCGTCCGAACCTGTTCAAGCAGATTCACCTACATACGGATGTGCGTCTCACACTCGGCTGGGCAGGCGTCCTCGTCGCTGCTGCCACCGGTCTCTATGGCTGGAAAGTTGAATTCGAGCAGTCCAAGCCTGCAGTATGGGCTGGTTTCATAACGCACGTGTCCTTCAAGGAACCCATCAACAAGTTCCTGATGTATTTTCTCTAGTTATGTCATCTTGACTTCCCTTCAAGCACTCTATGCGTATTTTATCGAGGGCGATATCGTGTTCGTGGGGAGGCGCAAGACGTTCTCAAAGCGAATAATCACTGAACGTATCACAATTTCCTCGCGCACCGTCCCCGTGACGGCTTCCCCTCAGTCACACGTCCCCTCTTATTCGCTGAACATCAACTATGTGCAATCTACCTCGGGTGGCAAATCTCTCCTCGCCAAGAATCGTGCGCAAGGCTCCAAGGAGTACAGCGCATTCTTTGATGAAAAAGGTGTCATGGTTCAAGAAGTATTTGAGTCATGGGTGGGAGAACTTGTGGAGAGCACCATGGAGGGTAAAGCTGCTTAGATAGGGATCCGGGTGGCTCCGGTTGGTATACGATATTGTAGGATGCGCAATGATATCTTGGATGCCTTGGTGTCTGATTGTGTCGGTGTTAAGCAGTGAGAGAGCACGTTACATTAGAATCGAATCAAGTAGTGGTATTACGACGCAATACGAATACACTATCAAGACGCTTTACACTTCTTGGCTCTCAAGGCTGTGTTCCTTGGACTTGGTTGGAAGGAGCTATTGGAGTCGTGAGCGAGAAACTCAGTATCAACGTGAGGGAACGTTGATGAATGGCACAACACCTCCCTCGGAGATGATGACATTGTCAAGTCGCATCAGATGAGCAGGCAAGACAAACAAAAACTAAACTACTACACACAAAAACTAAACTAACTACACAACACACACTAATTGCACGTGCCTTTGACGATCTCTCGTCGAAGTATACGCCGCCCCCACTGGTGAGAAGTTCCATTGCCTTCAAAATCCATCACTTTGGAACCTCATTGCAGGATTTTGACACTGTCATGGCGAACGTTATTCGTTCTGCCAAATCCGGCAGCGATTGGACCCAGAACGAGCTGATCGCTTATAACATCGCCATCACACCCGTCCAGCCAGCCGAGTTCTTTCGCTCTGGCGCCGACCCATCGCTGAGCCACTTGGATCCGGCCATCCTCACCGCTCCTCCTGGTGCAGATGACCCCGAAATCTCCGATGCCACGGCCGACTACCTCGGTTACCTAGACCTCGCCACGAGCGCTACACAAGAGTGTTTTGTGGATGATTTCATTTCGGAGACGTTTAAGCTTCTCGGGTTCAATGAGCGCAACATCACCGTCTCCACACGATACATCATACCTCTTACCATCTGTGGAGAATCAAACCGAGTTGCTCAAACTGACGTGTGCCTCACACACCGCCCAACGTTCATCCTCCTAGTGCTAGCAGAAGACAAGACCCTTTCCAATAACACCGATGCCGAGGCTCAGGTCGTCGCAGAGGCTATCGCTGCGTTTCAGTTGAACAACCGCAAACGTGGTGCGAAAGGTTGGCCTGTCCTTGACACCATGACAATTCCCTGTATCACCATGTCCGGTACCCGCCCCACCTTCTATCTCGTCCCCGTCACGCAAGCGCTGAATAATGCCGTCATTACCGGCCAGTACCCCGCGACACCGACGTGTGTTTTGAAGTGTGCTACTGCGCGGGAACACTCGCGCCGCGCTAGTGAAGGCATGGAAAATACGGAATACAGACAGCTTGCTCTCCGACGCTTCCTCGCCTTCAAAACTCTAGCAAAGAGTCACTGGGAAAACATCATTCGAATGTAGTAGCTCTTCAAGAGATTCCTTCCGTATTTCGCCCTCTGATAGTTCATCCTTCCTCAGTATATGTTATGGTTTTCAGCCCTCTGGCCACTCAGGGAGGCCGGTATAAGTTATGGGTAAAGGTCACAATCCACTTGTTTGGTGAATTCGGATTTGAATTGAGGACCGGCTAGGTCTCAGGCCCACTGGTAAGACTCCGTAGGGCGCTCGGGGTTGCAGTCGAGGTTAGGAAAACCCTTGATGACTGCTAGAGAGAGAAGGAATGCAAAGAAAGTCAAAAGGAGACCTTGTAAACTTTCCAGCAGATGGAGGATTCGCTCGTGCGTCATTGCAGAGATATCTTAGGAGAGATTCTAGTAAATAATGCTCTTACGTTCTCAGCGCCGATGACTGTTCCGTGATAAGGACGGATTAAGCTCCAAGAAAGAAGAGTTTTCACACCAACTACTCCCGGTATGGCGTGCAGTGAACCTGGCGACAAAATCGAGGGGTGGCTTAGACTTGCCATATGAAAATATCATGGATCATCTACTATGGATCATCGCCCGCTCTATGCTCGACTTGCCTGGCCCCTATCGAGACTGTTGATATTGAGTTGCCATATTGAGTTGCCTGAGAGCTTTTGTGTGAAATACCTACAAAACTAGCCGAAGACCGAAAATTAGTTCTGTGTTAGCACCTACGATAACGTCATGTTTCTTCGCATTCTTCCACCTGTGAACGCGCACTAAAGAAACGGCCAACAAGGAAGGCCAACAAGGTTTTTGCCGCCGGAGGGCGAAGTTGATTAGATAGGGATCCGGGTGGCTCCGGTTGGTATATGACATTGTAGGATGCATAATGATATCTTGGATGCCTTGGTGTCTGATTATCTTGGTGTTAAGCGAGCAAGAATGAGTAAATTGCACATTAGAATCGGATCAAGTAATGATACGACACGATACGAATACACTATCGAGACACTTTACACTTCTTGACTCTCAAGGCTGTGTTTCTTGGACTTGGTTGGAAGGAGCTATTAGAGTCGTGAGCGAGAAGCTCAGTGTCAACAAGAGGGAACGTACTGCTGGATTGATGAATGGTACAACACCTCCCTCAGAGATGATGACATTGCCAAGCAATTTACTCAACCTAATGAAAAAGTGAGATTCAAAACCCAATGAAAAAAAAATACTATTTACTCTTCATCGTTACGAATGGCCAGCTGAAGATGTCGCGGATTGATGCGACGTTTCTTGTTATCACGGGCAGCATTGCCAGCGAGCTCGAGAATTTCCGCAGCCAAATATTCGAGCACAGCCGCAAGATATACTACAAGAGAGATTTTAGTCGAATAAAGCATAGAGGGAAATAAGCAAAGAGCAACCTGGAGCACCACTACCGATGCGACGGCCGAGGGCTGAACGCCTCAGCTGACGATGAATACGACCGACAGGGAACTGAAGCCCCGACCGTTGAGAGCGAGACATGCCTGTGGTATTCTTTGTTTTGCCACCCAGCTTTCCACCTGAACTAGTAGCTTTTCCCCCCTTTCCACCTTTTGGAGTTGATTTTGCAGGCATATTGACGGGGCTGGAATTCGCGCGTCTGTGCAAATCGACACGGCTTTTATATACCCCAACGACGCGTCGTGACGCGACACGACGCGACACGAACAAACAGACACAAACATTGCGCTCCAGTATATTAGGGGTCACCCTGCGTTCAAGTGCAATTCATCTGCGTTCATTGTTGCCGCCAAGTACGCTGAGGACTCCGTTATTATTATGGCCCCGAAACCCGCGTCCACGACAGGCGGAAAGGTTCCTGCTTCCGGAACTGCGTCCAAACAGCCTGCCAAAACTATAGAGGGTGCAAAAGGTGCGAAGAAAACTGCAAAGACCGCCGCACCTCAAGGTGCTGGCGAGGAGAAGAAGAAGCGGCGAAAGCTTCGCAAGGAGACCTATTCATCTTATATTTATAAAGGTACGTTTCGCGCTGGCTAGTCGCTGGGCTTGCTTGATCACGACCACTAGTCCTCAAGCAGGTCCATTCTGAGATTGGCATTTCGAACAAGGCCATGGCTATCTTGAACTCTTTCGTAAATGACATTTTTGAGCGCATTGCCTCTGAAGCATCCAGTATGCGTATTTATACTTTCGAGTTTCCTAACTCATGGTCTTCTCAGAACTCGCTGCTTATTCGAAGAAGTCGACCATTTCTTCCCGCGAGATTCAGACCGCCGTGCGTCTGATTCTTCCGGGGGAACTTGCAAAACATGCGATCTCAGAGGGTACCAAGTCTGTTACCAAGGTGAGTGTTCATTCACTGCTTAACACACTTGTTTGCTTACAGATATTTTAGTTTTCGAGCTCGAGCGCAAAGTAATGTGTTGCCTCGCGTCCCCGTGTATCGATAGCCAGTGATTTTGCGATTTGCATGTATTCTGATAATTATTCATCAGTTATGTTGGATATTTATTCAATCAATGCCTAGTGGGTTTTCGGACGACCTGGAGCAAGCAAGGACCATTATTCCCCAAGACAATGACACCATCAATGCATGTAAATATTTATGCAGATCTGGAATGGTGCTTCAGATTCCACTGCCAGTGATCATGTTATGCACTACCCTGGCCTCCGGTCAAGTCTCCTGAATCGAGGGCATGTTTTGGCCAGCATTTTCATCTTCTCCCACGTTGGTTACACCTCCAACACCAATGGAGCAATACTTTTGGTGACTCCACCGCTCTTTCTGCCGTCCGTGGTTCCGAAAACATACAGAGCACTTCTAGCGTGGGTCCAGTCTGGATGATGTGTGACCATACCATCTTTTCTGGTGGTCACAGACGAAACGGTCCTTGGTACTCTCACAGTTGATCATTGCGCTGTGTGATAATTGGGAAAAGAACAGGTGGGTAAGCCCATTGGGCGGTGTAATTCGCGGTCGCGAAGCAGCGGGAATCGTAGGAATCACCTGGTCGGACGGGTCAGCTATTTCCGTGTATCCCCAAGCATGTTCCCACCTGGCAGATTCGGGGGGTAGGGGCATGCAGAGGAAAGGATGTGGATCGATACGGCTGGCATCTTCCAAGGTCAACCCACCAAGTGCAGCTCGGTGCATATGTCCAGGTCGACTTTCAGAGAGATAGCCTGGCTGGTCGAAAAACTAAAAGACAGCTCACACACCACAGCTCCTTAAGGATATCGGACATTGTCCAACAGCTGGGTGTTCAGGTCACCGCATCCGGCTCATTTGGTGTCGTACTATTGTGTCTCCCGCTGGCGGCATCCAAGTTTATATGCGTTGCTGTGCTTGAGACATGCGATGCTGCTACCCTTGCACTGCACCGTCCCCCAGCGTTCCATTGCACATGCACCATAGTTTGCGATGGGAGGGGCGCACTTGAGCCGTTGCAAGTCCCTGACTCGAGTCGTTAGTAACTGACCGCGCGCAGCGGGTTACCTATGGCTGTCCTATCCAGGAGACACGAGACAGGTTGACTATGGACATGTCCATCAGTTGTGTCCTCGGCGCCCTCACATCAAATCCTCACCATGGAGAGGCAGAAATGGACACACATCGAGCACTCGATTGTGTTGTTCGCGGGGGGAACGCCAACACTTCGTGGGGTATCAAATGGCCCCATCATATCTTGCGTTCTGAACTTGTATCTGGGCTGTTCCCCTCTCAACGACCTCGGCGCCACACGGTAATTCCCTTGGTAGCGCTGCGAGTGCTTTTGATGTGAACACCATCATGCACACACTACTCTGGGCAATGTCCCAGTCTCGGGGTCGTCCCCGATTAATGGACACAGCTAATATAACAATTTCAAAATCTGATGCTTGGCTGGCGAAATTTTCCATCACTTCCGTCCCGTCTGTGCCGCGAGTGGCCAAGTCGGCAATTATCCTGCAAATCCCGGACAGACCTCATACGGAACGGCGCTGCATATAAGCAAGGATGGTCATGCCGGAACAGATGATACGCGATTGAACATTAGCACACAACATTAGTCAGGGAGCGAGGTCGGCGGGGAACGGTACGGCGACGAGGACTTGCTTGCCATAGACAAGACTTGATTCCGTCTGCGATCGATAAAAAGGGGAGGTGACACCATGTTTTTCTGCCCGCACTTACGATCGGGGAGAACTTTTCGATTGGTATTGGGACACTGGCCAACAAGGTTTTTGCCGCACGGCACTGCACCATTCACCATCATTCCACCTTCTCCGCGCACCGGTGCAGGAAACACGCCCCATAAAAACGACCTATTTTATACCCACTGTCTCTATCCCATCACATCGTACTCACATATAGCAGCAGGAATACGACCCCGCCTAATTGGATACCCAGAGCCTGGATCATTGTTGTCTGTCGCAGAGATCGGGGCATTAATTTAATTGCCAGTCGGCGAGACCATAATCTCACCTCCGTTGCTTACCGCCCCTGCCATGCTGAACCTACTCGCCCAATCTCCAATTGTCCGTCTTTGTCCACCCCCGTCCACGTTCATTTCGAACGGTGCACACGACACACCAGCCTTCATCACCACCACGGGTAAATCACGGTCCCCCCTTCCGGCCGAGCTGCACCTTGAGATCATAGACATCATTTCCCGTCGGGTGCCTCGGTTGCCCGACCGAGACCAACTCTATGATCCCGCCGAATTCGACACACTCAGCGCCTGCGCGCTCGTATGCAAACTCTGGCTAAACACTGCAAGGATCGGGATATGGGCAAGCGTACGATTGAGCGGTCGGAAGAAAAGCATGGCTTTTGTTCGGCTACTACGTGCCTACGCGCACGAATTCGGTGACGCCTCGCCGACGTGGACGATACCGAATTTTGGACGCTATGTCTCGCACCTGTCCATACGGGAGACGCGGGGAAACGCATGGGACCCAAAGTGGCTTGATGATGCGCTCCCATATCTGGGGGCGCACCTCTGCCGTGTCCAAAGCCTCGAGATGGAGCACGTCACATGGGAGTATCTCTCTTCCCGATCGCGCACGGCCTGCCTGGATTCATTCAAGCATGCAAAAAACCTGACATTGCGCGGATTCGCGTTCCACACGACAAAAGACATGTATGGCTTCCTGGGCGAGTTCTCAGAGTTGGAAGTGCTCACGCTAGACGGGGTACGCTGTGCCAAGAGAGACACGCCAACATGGTCCCTTGTCCACGAGTCGGACGGCGAGGGAGCAATCAAGATGCCCCCCATGGGGCTGAAGGAAGTAGGGTTTAGGAACGTGCCCACGGAACCCGTCTTGGGGTGGATCATAGCGAGTGCCAATTACCAGCGCGAAATTGGGAAGTCTGGGCCCAGAATTAAAAGCGTCAGGATGGGAGGGGTGGGCGTGTCAGAGGCAAACATTGTCGGAAAGTTCTTGAGAGAAGTTGGGGTTAGTCTGAGGAAGGTGTACATTGGATTTGAAACTGATTTCGTCGAGAGGGGGGGTGAGTACCAGATTATGATGGAAGTCGAGCGGGCTGACGATAAAAGTGCAGATACACTGGTGAGAGAAATGGCGCTCGCGGAGAACACTAGTCTAGAAGAGTTCCACATCTTTGGACTCGTCGTGCCATCTCCACCGCCAGTTGACCCATTTGAACCAGAAGAGACGCCACGTCAACGGGCGCTCGAAGCTCTTACAGTTCTACTATCACAAATCCGGTCACGGATGCGTGTGCTGTCGCTGGCGTTGTACCCGGCTGATCTGCGGGCGATGCTCACGATTGACTTTGAAGGGCTGACACGGGTGTTCGAGAAGTGTGTGTGGACGTACGTAGACGAGGTGCGGATTGTGATCTCAAACAAGGGCGACTGTGGGCTTGGAAACGTCGTCCGAGAGCGTTTGAGGGTGCTGCAGGAGCGGGGCGTGTTGAAGGTCAACGTCGGGTTCGACGAGCGAGAGGTGTTGTAGTAGCACAAGCTAGTTAGATAAATTCTCACGTCTCTCTTTCTTCAACCATGGCTGATGCAGGTGACGATACCACAACGTCTGTTTAAAACTATCCGCTTGACGTATCCCCTTCAAGGATTCTTCAAAGGCACGTCTGCAGACCAGGACAGGCGTTTCTCCGACAAGGAGCTCAAGCTACTCAAGACGATAAAGTTTCCTACAGAATTTGACAAAAAAGTCGGTCATCTCCACCTTTGAAGCGCAACCTCTTCATCTGTTTCAGGTGGACATGAAAAAAGTCAATTTACAGGTCATCAAACCATGGATCGCTAAAAAGGTCACAGAGCTCGTCGGTTTCGAAGACGAGGTCGTCGTCGAATACGCCATGGGGCTCCTCGAGGACCCAAATCATACCGTAAGCACCGCGCACCGCTCCGTGCGTGACTTCATTCACAGACGCATACAGACCCCCGACCCTAAAAAAATGCAAATTAACTTGACCGGTTTCCTCACGTCCTCGACCCCCACTTTTATGACCGCACTCTGGTCCCTCTTGCTAGAGGCCCAGGACTCTCCTGCCGGTGTCCCAAAGACATTCGTCGAGGAAAAAAAGGAAGAAATGCGCAAGGCGAGGGAGAGTGACCAGCGCGCCTTTGGTGAGAGGGATCGCCGGGCGAGACTCGACGAAATTAGAGAGAATGAAAGAGGTGAGCGCACGACTAGAGGTCGGGGCAGGGGCAGGGGGCGTGGTCGCGGTGGCTTCGAAGGTAGTGGTAGAGGTAGAGACAATGGTTGGGGTGGGCGTGGTGGCGGGGTATGTCTTTTAACGTACCAACGCCCAGCCTATCTTCACGATTTCCCTTAGCGTCCAGTTCGTCGGTTTTCCTCACGCTCCCCACCGCCGCAGCGTCGCCGCTCTCCATCCGCGTCACCGTTTGACGCACGCAGCTCTCGTTCGCCCCCGCCCACTTTGCACCGGCGTTCCCGAACACCCCCCGGACGTCTATCGCGCACACCGCCTAGGTATACCTCCCCGCCCGCCCGCCCCTCCCGATCTCGCTCTCCTCCTCAGCGAGCACGGCGCCGTTACAGCCGTTCACCCTCTCCTCGGAGACGCTACCGGTCTCCTTCCCCGACCCTCTCTAGAGGCGGCTCTCGGTCCCGCTCAAGGTCTCCTCCCACTCGAAGACGAAGACGTTCTCCTTCCCGTTCCCGTTCTCGTCCGAGGAGATATAAAGAGAGACGACGTGACAGTCGGAGCCCTCCGCCACGCAGGCGTCGTTTTTCCCGATCTCCGACACCACCTTCGAGTCGTTCACCCTCGCGCTCACCTCGGTACACTCGTCGTCGTAGCCCAAGTCCCAGAGGTGGCCGGAAAACTGGTCGTGTCAGTTTGTCTCGTTCTCGTACACCTCCACCACTGCGCCGTCGGGATTCCAGAGAACGCAATCGGGCCGTAGAAGCGACCCGTCGTGTTGAGCGAAGTTTATCTCCTCCCACAATGGACGTTGACAAGGCAGAACCCCGCTCTAGGATATTCGACTCCGACCTCCCGCAGAATTCGCGGGGTGAACTAAAGATCAAAGGCCAAGCAAGTGCACAGAAGTCAAGATGGGAAAATGAGCAGGTGCAGGTTGGTATCTCATTGCTTTCTATGTTCCTTTGCCAAGCCTCTTCTTTATGGAGTAGGGAAAGAGTGCCAAGGACGAAGCTACAGCGAAACAAGAGCTGGAAAGGCGTGAAAACGAGTTGAAGGAGCGGGCCCTGAGGAACAAAGTAATTCGGACCCGGAAGGGCAGCGGGGGAGTTGGCAGCACGTCGGGTTGATTCAGCCACATGTATTGTGGCCGGTATATTTTTGTGTTTTTTTCCACTCTGCCATGCAGACTGATCACTATGTATTGCCTCGCTTCTCGAGGTACCAGGGCTAGTTGAAAGAAAGAAAAAAAAAACTCCTGGCTGGCGAGTACTTTTTCTGATATGTTTTCCGTTTTCACTTTTCTGTTATCGTTTACTCAAGTGCATACACGATTTTTAGCTGTTTTCAGCGCCTTTACCCCCTCCCCTACCAGTGCTTGTTGATTACTGCCCTCCCAATACATTATATTTTGTGCCTATTGTGGATCTTTGAGGATACTGTGATAGATCTCTCGGCTGACGTGTCCGGCTACAGAGCCTCGAGCGCTGGTCTGGGGTGTGTGATCATTAGAACAAGAGTGCCGTTGCCGTTGTCACCGACGAACAAGTCATTCTGGTTCACATCCTGCATGAATATGGCTTTCTACACCCCAGGCTCTGGTCGCAAGATTTCTATGACTTGGCTTGGCCAAGACAATAAATAACACGAGAACGTCGTCCTGATGATCTTACTAGCCTAATCAGATGCCGTCTTGCCGTCTGGCATTTCTTGTGGGTCCAAGTGGATGATACCCTCCGCATAAGCAATCCAGATCTGCGGTGACATTCGTCCCCACAAGCGTCACTCGTTCATCTTCCCCTACGCGACGCTTTCTCGCCTGCCACGAGACGCATTCGCCATGCGACCTACCGAGATACAAACAGTTTGCACTGTCAGACTGACAGGTCGTGACGGACTTGGACCCCTGTTTCGATCTGCATATCGCCCCCCACAAGCCAGGGGAACGGGAACCAGCGACCTACCGGGGTGCAACAATTTGTACATCAGACTGACGGGTCGCGATGGATTTGGACCCCTGTTTCGGTCTGCACGTCACCCCCCACAAGCTGGGGAAACGGGAACCCAACGACGCCGCCGCCCGGATCTAGCACGAGGGTACCAGAAGAAAGATATAACTACCATCGACTCGTTGAGCCTGAAAGGGGGAGTTGTCCTCGTGACAATATTGCACCACCGTCTCCTGGTCAGAAAGAAGAGGAGTGCGTCCTTGTTCTTTTTGGATCGAGGCACATCCGGGGTTGACGACGCGATATGACATGGTGGGTTACTGTCGTGACAACGTTGATCTGGCCGATAAGCTCCCTGTTCGTCGCCGCCGCATCCTCGGGTGCTCCCACTCGGGCACGGATCCAGCAGACGGACGTTTTCTCGACACTGATGCTCTGTCGCTCACACACCTGGGACATGACGGACCTGTCTCTTTCCGCGGTACACAAATCGGTGCACGTCACAGAAACGATCGGCCCGCAAGGCTGATTGGCATATGTAGGTTGCTGTCCGACGGGCGTGCGTGCGCCCCGTTGTCATGGACGAAACCTGTCCGGTCCAACACGACCGGAAACCCGCTCACCCCGATCTTAGCCGTTTTCGTCTCCCGATCGACCTGATATGAAAAGGTTCATGTACAGACTGCGTGGACGAGTGAGTGGTTCCCATACTTACAGTACCTGGAGGCACAATCCGGTTAGATACCCCCATCGATACCAGTCTCGCGCTTGTTGTGTATGAGCACACCATAACCCGTCTTCCGTGATATACCGAAGGCCCGATGGCTACCGCCTGGAACATGTCCTGGCCCTGCAAATCGTTGCGCTCCCATTAGTTCGAGTATCATTAGCCATTCATGTCAGTGCCCAGAGGCAGCTCGAATTCCACGCAAGATCTAAGACTTCGGTCGTAATATGGTTTGTCGTCGCAAATTGCGTCATTGACGTGAACAAACTTTTTACGCGCCTTGTTGCTATACATTCCTGGATACGAGAAAACACATGCATTGGAGTGTGTAAACGCCGTAGTGGCCACTCTTCGACGGAGATCCGAATCTGCAAATAAGGCTCGACTGCGGTGCACCCCAGCAATATGTATGTCCTGACATACTCTAGCCCCTGGCCTCTTGAGTACCATCTCGGACCACTTCGGCGCGGACAGTCCCCTGGGGTGGGTTCAACATACCGCGTACGGTACATCGTCTAGATCGAAAGTTTCAGGCACGTTGTCATCGTCTTCCTGTCCTGTGGACGGCGTGCCAAGAACAGCTTTCCCCCGCCAACGGTTCACTTTGCGACATAAGAGCACCTCGACATCGTCCACGCTCTGACACGCGTTCAACGCGAGCCGAAACTTTGAATACCACGGACGGCGCGCACTATCCGTGTTTTTGTCGTCCTGTTATCGCGCAAGGGTTGGTGATGGGTAGGATTCACGTACCACTGAAACTCGATGATATGGCGTACGTGCGCTTGCACCGCCTTGAGCGCCGTCACGCCCTCCAGCTGTTTACATATCTCGAGATACTCCAGGGACATCAGTACGGGATCACGGACCGCCTCGCCTGCAAACAAGCTGTTATACGAACACCACCGCACGAATCGTGTCCATTCCAAAAGTGAACCCAGAACGACACGAAAACGGAACAAGCCGCCAAAAAGAAAAACATAAACATGTAAGCGGGCAGGCGCTGACGTTGCGCGAAAACCACCGCACCACGGGTTTCCCAACAAGGTCTCCCCAACCATGACGCCGTCTGCGCATGTATACGCCAAGTTATGCTGAATGTCCGAAAACGACCGCACGTTACCGTTGCTGATGACAGGGATCGCGAGCGCTTGTTTGAGCTCGCGTACGGCGTCGAGATCGGCTGCGCCTTGGCGTCGTCGTCTGGCAGATACGTGACGCGCGTGTAGGGTGATCCAGGATGCGCCCGCGTGTTCGAGCACACGACCGAGCTCCGTCGTCTTCGCAGACGGGCAGAGGCGGATTTTCGCGGACGACGGGACGGTGAGAGAGTGGGACATGGAGGAGACGATCGTGGCCACCAACGGCCAGTCCTTTTTCGTGAGCAGATACCCTCCAAAGTGGCCTTGACGTGCATGCTCCTGGGGACATCCGAGGTTCAGATCTGAGACTCTGGAGATGAGGGGAGCAACGTCACGAGGCCAAGTGCGTCCGACGCGTACCTATGCCATCACAATAGGACTGGACGCACCGCGCCGCGTTCACGATCACCTCTGGGTCATTCCCGGAGAGTTGGACCACCACTGGGCGTGTAGAATCATGCCAGCCAGGATGTTTAGACTGGAGATCTCGAAGATGATAGTGGAGGTAGTCAAAGTCGTTGAGAAGTCTGTTTGGATCGATCATTTGAGTGTATGCCAGCGTCGCGCCATACCGCTGGGTGAAGAAACGGAAGGGAGCGTCGCTTTGGTTGACCATCGGGGCTGACACAAACGTCAAGTTGAGGCCCATCTCATGAAGCAGATGCAAAAGGGCAGCAACAATCATTAAGACATTTGATGGTACAGGCATAGTTAAATAGCGGTCACGAGAGAAGACACTGTATGCATGCAGAAATGAACTCAAAGATGGTATACATAAAACCGGCCAAAATGATCTAGCAATGTGCGGATATCGACAAATGGTGGGATGACAAGCAAGTGGGTCCCAGATATCAATGCCTATGGATGCGGTAAATAGAAAACGAGAAAACCGAGAAACGGACGCAAAATCCCTCCAACACGAAGCCAAAACACGTTAACCAAATCATTTTATGCTCCCTTTGATCCCTTGTTCGTCGCTGTGTTTACTTCGGGATCCGATTCCCGATGTAACAACCCGTTTCGCTTCGATAAGCCACCTTCACATTGGACCGAATTTGCCCGCTTCATAGCTTGCGGAGGGCTCGCTTTTCGATGACTATCATGCGAAGTTTTCTGGGAGGGATCGGGCGAAGTGACTCGCGACATCCCCGGAGGTGAGCTCTGCGGCGAGTTCTTGGACGTTCCTCCCTCGTGTTTGTGCTCTTCACGCGCCCTATCTCCATGCAATGCGCCGGACACAGACGCAGATCTATAACCTTCTTTGAGGATGTCGTTTGCAATATCTGACACCGGCGGGAAGTACCCCGTATCTCCGCTGGGCTGACTGACGGGTGGGAAATACCCCTCGACGTCAAGTGACCGCTCGTCGAGCCCGTTAGCAGCATGTACTGGTGCTCCAACTGCCGCATTCATCCATGGTGCATGCGGCCATAATGCGCCGGGGGTCATCGTAACTCCAGGCGTCAGTGCAACTCCAGGTGTCATCGGTAGCGGGACGCCGGCCACAGGCATAGGAACTCCGGGAGACACCATCCCCGGAGACAGCGGTACAATCACACCAGGTGAGAGCGGAATGCCAGGAGAGAACATGTGGGGGTGCACCTGTGTGTATTGCATCCTCTGTTGGGGGGCGTTAGAACACGGCACGTAATACGATGGCTGGGATGCCGGTGCAGCCGACTCCCAGTTCGGGGGATTGATTTGGCTACCTTCCTGTTGAGAGGCCTCACACCCCTTATCCTCATGCGTATGACCATTTTGTGTCGAGGTCTGAGCGTGGGGGGGCAAAAATGAAAATGGTGGCATGCTGGGGGTAATCGGTGGCAACCCATGGGGAGTGATCACACCATAATGCACCGGAACCGCATGGTGAGAGTATGTTCCATACTGCGGGTGGCTAGGGTGATGCAACGGACTATGCACGACAGGGTGGTGTAAGGGACTACCCATCGGATGATGGAGGGGTGAACCTATCGAATGTGCATGGACAGGGCTGAAAGGGTACCCTGGGTGATACACAGGGCTCTGCGGATGCGCATGTGGAGAGAAAGCCACGCCCGGTGGAAGGGTGAAAGGGTTTGGCGGTGGAAGCGAAATCGGACCCGGGTGTCGATGTGAAGACGATTGGGTAGGTTTGTTGCCATGACCGTCCGGTGAGGCCTGGAGTTGTTGCTCCCCAGGCGGCGAAGACGACTTTCTCTTGTCTTCCGCCTGCCTAATTTGAAATCTGTTAGCACGGCGCACACCGAGCGAACCAAGAGCCGGGGTGGTACGGTCGACAGTCCCGTTAACTCTGCTCGGAGGAGAATCTTTGCGTGACTGAAACTTTACAGGCGCAGCCGATGCGTCACTGTTATGGTTCGGTTTGGTTAACGAAGATGCCTCGGGAGGCGTCTCTCCACATGAGCTTCGTGAAGATGACTGGGTGCTTGCATCATTTGGAGAAGCTTGGGAGCCTCGACTCTCCGGTGATCCAACCCTCGAGCGGTCAATACGGTTATTGCCAACACCGGAACTGTTCGGCGGCGGCGAAGCAGTCTTCGAAGTCAATCCCACCGACCCAAGTTGCAATCCCCCCTTGTGCAAGCCGAAATGTATGGCTGCAGGAGCCAGGGGATGCTTGGTTGAAACCGAAGGTGTCGTGCCTTCCTCGTCCGAAAATGGTGCGCCTAGATGAACTGTGGACTTCTGAGATGATGCGCCTAACCCAGAACTTTGCGAGGCAACCAAGCTCGTCGAGGCACACTGTGAGTTGGCCGAACAAAACGGGATCCTTTCTGAATTAACTCCAAACCCAAGCCTTTCGGAAGGACCGGCACGCAATGAGGGCTTTTCAGCATTAGCTGCACCAAAGGACAGCCTCACAGAACTTAGGCTCGTCCGTTGTGACCCCAAGCCAAGGCCTGCCCCGTCATTGAGTACATCCCCTCTCGAAGCCGAACTCAAATTCGGTCTGCGGGAACAGGATGAAGAGAAACTTGACGTTTGGGAGGAGCTGGCGCTCAAACTGGGTCTCGGGGAGCCGAAGCTTGTGCCAATGGATGTGAAGGAGTCGGGAGTGAGTTTGATGTCATTGAGATCCGTGACCAAAGTCAAGTCCGCGACAGAACCAAAATTTCGCGACGAAGAACCACTAGATGATAATTTTGAGGATATCGGGAGTGGGGACCCAGTTAGGGAGTGTGGCTGGGACAGTGGGGCGGTCGAAGGGATGATAGACTGTGTAATTGGCGCGCAGAGAGCACTTCCACCCAGTGATTGACCTTGTAACGGCAGATGTGATGGAGATTGGGACAACACGGCGGGTGGCGTCATTGAAGGCGATTTAAACGAAGCACTGCGAGGTCGTGCGAGGAGAGCATCCAACTGAACAGACGATAGTCCTTCCGCCTCGAGGCGAGAGCGTTGAACGTCATACGGAAATTGGGATGGAGTGAGTGAATCGAGGCGCGGTCTCCCGTCATGAGCGCTGACGATCTCGAGGCGCGATAACGGAGAAGTTAGTTGAGAGATCGAATCGTAAGGGGAGAGAATAGAAGCGGATGCAACCTGCGGCGAAACTCCAACAAGTGGATTGTTTTGCGGCGACTGCGCAAACTTGTCGTAATGGACCTTTAAGGGTCTCCCATTAAATTCACAGCTGGTGAACGGAAGATGATAAGTGGGTGAATGTCACCAACGAATGATAAAAAAATGTCTGAAGAAGTACAAATACGGTGGTGCTGATGGGGCTCGAGGGCATTAGGTGAGGATCGAACGTAGCCGACTTACCCATCAAACATTCGTCTTGCACGCTCTGCGCCATCTTCGGTTACAAAGGTTACCGTGCCGAAACCCCGAGACCGGCCATCAGGGCCCAGTGCAACGTCGGCACGTGCCACTGCACCCGCAGCGCGAAAAAGATCTTTTAGATCCTGCCATTGAATGTGGAAGGGTAGCTTAGGAAACAGGTGAGCAATACGGCAGGATAGAGGGAGAAGGTGGCAGGAAATAATCAGTTTGTTCGATGTGGTTTGGAAAGACGTACATTTCCAACAAAGAGGGTGCGCATCCCTGAAGCTCCACTCAACAACTCACCGTTGCCTGTGAGAGGCAATGTCAAGTCATCGAAGCTGCTCGAGGCGCTCAAAGCAGGATGACCAAGGCCGTGTTGTAAGAGTGATACAGAATGGTTTTGAAAAGGATTAATATTTAAGTCTGCGTCGATTGTCGCACCAAGGCGATCTGGTCTGACCTCGAGTATACGTGTCTGCCAGTTGTAGCCGTTGAACATATCAATAGCACGGCCTGCGTCCTCTGCGGTAGCGAGGAGGACGGTGCCATAACCACGAGAGCGATTATCAGGACCGAGGGAGACATCTGCACGAAGGACTGTTCCAGCACGGCGAAAGAGATCTTTGAGGTCCTGCCAGCGGACACGATATGGGAGCTAGAGCGAACGGAGGGGTTGGTAGGTGGGAAGAGGACGATAAGAGAACATACGTTTCCTACGAATAACTGGGTGCGTGTGTCGCGCAATGGTCTGTCGAGTGGAGGGTGGGAGGAGGTTGCGAGCTTGATAACGGCCTCGATGTCATCGTTGGATGGGGTTGATCGCAGGGGCGGTGAAGGAAGATGTTGTTCTAGCTGTAGATCTGGCTGTGGATGATGATGAGAGCTTGTACTAGGAGGAGTGAAGAAGGACGTACAGATGATTTGGGAGAGCGCATTGTGGAGGTGGGGGGAAGAGAGAGAGAGAGAAGGTGCACACGAATTGCTCCACAGCGACAAAAACAGGGTGCCCACCCCGCGCCACCTCTACGTCAGACGTCATCAGACACTTTCAATTTATGGTAGTATATATCGTTACCTCGCCTCCACGCCGCTCCTCATCGCCAGACCCGACGGAGGCGCATTCGGGCTCAGGGTATAGCAGGGCCATACCCTAACCGCAGCAGATGATGATACACGCAGTACATCACATCAACTCAACAAGACGATGTGCACCCATCAAACTCCGCAGAGACAGCAGTGTTCTTCCCCAAGGCAGTGTCATTATTTAAATAAAGAGGATATGAGGTACTTTCAAATCTTTCCGATAAACACATTCTTGATCATCTCTCGACCCGTAATGCGCGCGGTGTGGTATAGCGTCGGCACATCAAGCGTCGACGTCAACGTGTCCGCGAACCCAAAGGGCAACATCAGAGGGATCCAACCTAGTGTGATTATAAATCATCCCAGCGACCGAATACGGCCCGGCGGCCACCTACCTCGAGCATATTCCATCGCGAAGCAGCCCTCGTGCATCTTGTACTGCTTCGCAGTGCCCCGTGGGAGCAGATGGACATCACCCGGTCTGTATCTCTCCATCTCGAGAGCACCCGGCCTGAACGCCCACTGTTCACCAACGAGAATGTGAAAATAATCATCTGCGGTGTGCAATCCGGTATGTCCCTCCGTGCCAAGCGGTGTACCAAAGATGATGAGGTATTCCGTGATGGACGCGTGAATGATATACATCGCACCCATGGCTCCACCAGCATTGTTAAACACCCATTCCGACGAATTCGTATTGAGTGAAATGCGATTTGATGGTTGTGGGAAGGTCAAGGTCAGGTTCGTTATGATGTGTTGAATCATCCCTTCAGTATTGCCCGGCGATGCAGCAATGGCGTCTTGTGCGAGTTGATGTAAAAACGGTGGGTCTAGCACATACCACCGGTCCTATAGCACCGCCCCGAGTTTCGAGTCGTGACAGGGTCCAACGGGAAACCAACGCACCTTGATTGAATCCAACCAACCACACACTACACAAAGAACGCCCAAGACCACGGCTCTCAGCGTCCATGTTTTGAAACGCTTTGTGGAGGATGGCAAGGCTCGGGACCCTCCCGCATCTTGAGTGGTAGGACTCGACTTGGTCATAAAATCTGATGAAACTAAGTGGCTCGAGTGTCGGAATTGGGTTGGCACGTCCGTCCAATAGGTCAACACACTGAAAACCGCGTAACTGAATTTATATTGTAGCAAACGTGATACGAACGACACATCACACATCATGTTATGAGTGCACGTGACCGATATATAACACGCAACCCACCACTCGCTCACAAAAGAATTCATGCAGGTAGAAGTCTTTGGCATAGATAAGAAAATGAATAAGTAATGTAACGTACAATATACATCCTACAGAGAAAGCGATAATCTAGTATGCAAAACACAATTAAACCTCCTGGCTGTCCTTCTTGCCCTTTGATGTTTTGCTGGGCAGAAGCTCGGGATTGATAAACGGTACAACACCACCCTGAGAAATGACCACGTCGCCCAGGAGTTTGTTTAACCTGAATGCGTGTCATCAAGAGATCAGGCAAATAAATCACCACCTACTCCTCGTCGTTTCGGATGGCCAGTTGCAGGTGCCGAGGCACAATACGTTGCTTTTTGTTATCGCGTGCAGCATTCCCGGCGAGTTCCAGAATTTCGGCGGCAAGGTATTCAAGAACAGCAGCCAGGTAGACTTTGAAACAAATGAGACATACTTCAAGGCAGAATATCACATCTGACTCACCAGGTGCACCGTTCCCTATACGCTGAGCGTAGTTGCCCTTCTTCAACAGACGGTGGACACGACCAACGGGGAACTGAAGACCGGCCTTGGCAGAACGTGACTGAGACTTGGGGGTAGCATCACCAGCAGCCTTGCCACCCGACTTCGCTTTTCCGCTTTTTCCAGACATTGATTTAGGTGGCTTAGTGGTGTCACGATAAGAGAATGAATATGGAGAGTCATTAGAGTTGTGTACTGTCTGTTTTATACCCACGTAGCCGGGTGGTCGAAATAAAGTTTACTGATCAACAAAGACGCGACGCGTCGACACCAAACAAAACCACACGCGTCCGATGAGCTATTTAGATCGACGCGACGACTCGCCCAGCATTCGTATATTCGCGTTCTTGTTGCATCTTTACAATGGCCGTTGCTCCTCCTTCCACCGCCTCTAAAGCCCCAGCTAAAGCGCCCGCATCAGACAAGGCTACCAAGAAAGCGGCCAAGACTTCTAGTACCGCTCCAGCCGATGGCGAAAAGAAGAAGCGGCGCAAGGTCCGTAAAGAGACCTACTCCTCTTACATCTACAAGGGTATGCATCTTGTCCGGTGGATGTGCATTTTCTCATGTGTCGCAGTGTTGAGGCAGGTCCACCCTGATACTGGCATCTCGAACAAGGCGATGGCCATTCTCAATTCTTTTGTGAACGACATTTTTGAACGCATAGCTACCGAGGCATCAAGTGAGCCACGTGTTTCTTGATTCACACACCAAGCTAATTCAATCTCCAAGAGCTGGCTTCATATTCTAAAAAATCTACCATCGCCTCGCGAGAGATCCAAACGGCTGTGCGCCTCATCCTCCCTGGTGAGCTTGCCAAACACGCCATCTCCGAAGGTACAAAGAGTGTTACCAAGGCAAGTCTATTTTATTTGTAGACAGCATCATTCCTAATCGTGCTCCAGTTTTCAACAACCGCTCCCAAGTAGATAGTGGTATCGCACTTTTTGTTTACCGTGAACACGGCGCTGTTGTACGCTATGTAAGGCCTATTAGATCTATTAATCTATCTCCAATTTTCTGTAGTTGTTTTGTTGGTGTCCTTCGGAAGCATTAGCAGCCTGGGAAAGGTGTTTTTGTTTTAATGTCTATTGTTTACCACTAACCTTTTCAAGTCCTCAGCAGATGTGATCTAACAATTCTGCCTACGTTCCAATACATGAGCTGAATCCGGCGGTAGTGCGGCCCACGTCTCGTTCGTTGACGTAGCAGGAACTGCGACATGGGTCTTCCACAGACTCATGGGGAACCAGAACTCTCCTACGTCCAAACAGGGTCAAGGGTCTTGCCGTACCTCCGTTCCTTGCTGAGGTGTTTGCCGACCGCCCCTTCTTGCGCCCATTGGCAAAAGAACTTCTAGAAATCAAGTGGCCTTCTACTTGTGGCACTCAGACAACACGGGTCCTTCGGGTTCCGTTTGCTCGGTGACAAAGTCACAGAACTTGACACCGTAGCTCCACTCCCAGTAACCATTCGACCATTGGGCGCTCCCACAGTGTAGGCGTCCCTGATCACTTGAACTAAAGCTTGTCGGCCTGATGCCTGTTGATCTGTGATGACGCGTGTCCGCGTCCCACCAGGCTACCCGGTGGCGGCGGCACTAGGGGCGCACAGCACTTGTATTTCCTTGTCCATTTGAATCATAACTGATGCGGTCGCGGTATCAGTTCCACCCCACCGGTAAGGGTCCGCGAAGGTCTATTTCATCGGAGTCCTAAATAGCCCCCGATGACGAGTTCTGTCCTGTTTGACTCTGTTCTGATCTTGTTCTTGCGCAGACAAGGATAACTCCGTTGGTGCTGACAGCTGTCCCCGTGTCCCTTCAGCTTATTCGGTTCAACCCCTTGCCATTTCCTGCAGTTCGATCGTTTGAGTTTGCCCATTGCACCATCCCGAACCCATCTGACAAGCATGATGGACGATCATGGATCGTATGTGTACTTCATCCGAGACCACACCGCAAGGCGAGTGGGTTTCCGCTTGCTTCCGTCTTTGCCTGTCACGCTCCACTGTTGACGTTGTCCTCGGAACCATGCTGGCATGTTCGTGGCCACGTCTACTCCCGGTGTCGTATTGCCAACTTGCTGGCCCGCCGGCTAGAAGGATTTTGCGTTCCGATACAGTAGGGATTCTCTTCTTTCTGTCCATTTGCTTTGACACGGGCGCAGACTGATCACG